>SJYW01044559.1:0-19769 GCA_006410735.1 Raphicerus campestris
TCTCCCCGCCTCCTACTAGAGCGCCCAGGCTCCTCCTCTGGGCTTGCACAGACCTCCATCACAGCCCTCTCCTGTTCCATGGTGCAGTAAGCATTGGGCACACACTCTGACAGCCTTTTGGGTGGCAGCACCTTGTCCCCAACACCAGAACCTCTCACACAGTCCCTCGACCAAGGAGTGCTGAATGACCAGGTGAATGAAAGACGTGTTTGGAAGAGAAGAACGGGGCTATTTACATGTTATTTAAACCTTCTCCTAAGTGTAAGAAAGAGCATGGCACAGGAAATTCTCTTTTTAATTAAATTAAAATTGTTTACTATAGTTGATTTAAAATGTCATGCCAGTTTCGGGTGTACCGCAAAGTTATTCATACATGTGAATATGTGCATACATTTTTTTTCAGATTCTTTTCCCTTATATGTTATTACAAAACATTGAATATAGTTCCCTGTCCTATATAGTAGGTCCCTGCTGCACAGGAAATTCTTAAAAAAGCAAACACACCTGGACCACCTGAGAACTCTCTGTAACTTTAAAATTACTGACATGGTGTCAATCACCCACAGTTCCAGACACCCATCATGGTTCACAGACATGATTTCCATCTGACATAGATGCGGTGACTTGGGGGTGATGGGCGTAAGCTATGCTGTTATGAGGAGAACGGATTCAGCACCCTTAAAACCCCGGGGCTCAGGGGCCCTTCTTTTTTATTAAACAAAAGTAAAGATGACAACATAATGAACCTTCATGAGCCAACTGTGCAGATTCAATAATTTTCAGCTCATAGCCAATTTGGTTTAATCTATAATTTCACTCACTTAACCAATCCATGTAATTCTTTTGAAGTAACTCCCAGTGTCACAAGATTTCAACTGTACAAAATATAGATGTGTATCTCAAATATATGATGACTCTTTTAAGAAGATTACCACACTTTCATTATCACACCTACATAACAAACTCTTAATATTGTGGAATATTCAACCCATGTTTTCGTTTTCCCATTGTCTCATAAACTTTTAGTTACTCAAATCAGAATACAAATAGGTTCAGAAATTATAATTGTTTCACATGCTCTTAAGTCCCTCTTTTTAATCACCAGGTTCCTATTCTATCACCCTTCAAAAAAATCTTTAATTATTGAAGAAACTGGGTTGGCTGTTTCATAATGTTTCCCACAGTCTGGAGTTTGCGGATTATATTCCTGTGGTATCATTTACCCTATCTCCTCTCTCCCCTTATAGGCATTAATTTCTTTTGAAAATGTTATACTTTATCCTTCCATTAAAAAAATAATTATAAACAGCAGCATAACGTACCACACGCACGTTTCTGCACAGTAGTTCAGAGGTGGTTCGGTGTCCTTTTCTGCAGTTGCCTAGTACTCCATCACATGGATGCTACATAGCTCATTCATCCAGTCCCCTACTGATAGATGATATTTGAGGTGTCTGAAGTTTGATGCTATTGCAAATAGTGCTGAAATTAATAGCCAGTATATCTCTCTGTATTTTTGCCAGGATATCTTTGGAAGTGATTCCTAGAAGGGACAGCTGAGACAAGAGATAACTGCATTTGTAGTTTTGCTAGAAATTGAAGGCACTGTGCTTTTAAATACAGTGTGTTTCTAGAAGTTGTGCCATAAAATGGGTCCTGGAACAGATTCTCGTTTAGCTATCTGCTGCTAAATAACAATAACCCCCCAAAGCAGTGGCCTGAAACAGCCCCATTTATCGGCTCTCATGACTGCGCAATTTGAGCGGGGTCCCTCTGTGTGCTGCATCTGGCTGGCTGGCACAGCTTGGCTGGACTGGAGAATCCAAGACAGCTTGATTCACATTCCACACCTCAGCTGCAGAGGCTGGGATGGCTGGACACTGGCTGGGCTTCTCTCTCTCCCTGTGGTTTCACATCATTTAGAATTACAAGCTTCTTAAACCTGGTGTCTAGATCCCAAGGCATTAAAACTGAAAGTTGCAAGGGCTCTTAAGTCCCAGGCCCAAAGTCATAGGATGTTATCTTAACTTCTACTGAGCATGTCTCCAGGCCACCAGATTCAAGGGGATGGGGAACAAACTCTGTCTGTTGTTGGGAGGGGCAACATATGCACAGAGATGAAAAAAGAACGCTTGTTTTTAATGAACTGATTTGCCTGTGTTGGGCCTTAGTTGTAGCACGCAGGAACTTTTTGTGTCATGCAGGACTTTTCACTGTGGCACACAGACTGTCTAGCTGTGGCTTGTGGGCTTCGTTGCTCCACAGCATGTGGGATCTCAGTTCCCTGACCAGGGATAGAACCTGCTTCCTTTGCCTTGCAAAGCAGTTTCTTAACTACTGGACTACGAGCGAAGTCCCAGCCATCTTTGCAGACAATTTACCACAAGTCGTAACAGGATTATACGCTTTATACAGACCACAGAGACATGCCCTGTTCTGACCTACTTCAGCATCAGCTGACTCTGTGGAAAGGGTCCATTTAGGATGGTAAAAAGTGAAATATCGTTTTATACTGAAGTTCAGTGTGTATATTGGTAAAATCCCAGTGGACCCCAAGTGGAGATAACATCTGTCAGGCAAAAGGGAGAAAGCCCTCCTTTGAGGCAAGGCACTTGATCTAGGCCTAGACCCTAACCCTATCACAGCTATGGTATTCATCCATTCTACCAGTGCTTAGTCAAGAGCACAGTTCCAGGCTCCAAGAGCACAGTGGCGGGGTCCAGTGGTTAGGACTCTGAGCGTCCAACACAGGGGCTTTTGTCCTCCGACTCCTCTTTCTAACACCCCGCATGCCATCGGTCAGCTTGCCCTGTTGTCCCGCCTTCAGAACAGATCTCAAATTCAACTTTTCCACACTCCTCCCCAACACCAGGCCTCCACAACCTTTCAGCTTCTAACAGAGCTCCCGCTTCCCCTCACGCGTCCCTGGGTCTATTCCCTACACAACTGCCAGAGTAAACTTCTAAAATGAAAAGTAAAGTCACAGAATGTCCCTCCTTAAAACCCTCCAATGGCTTACCACAGTAAAGAAATACGAAATCAAACTTTCACCTCTGATCTGACTTACAAGGCCTGGATTATTCTAAGCCCCTGACTCGGGCTTCAGCATCACCTTCTGTTACACTCTCCTGTCCTCACAACATTCCAGCCACAGTAGCCTTCTTTATGTGTCTTAAACATGCTGCCTCCTTGGAACATTGCTCTTTCCCCTCCATCTCTGCGTGACTGAAAGTTCATTTTTGAGGTCTCACTTTCCAGACAACCCCAGCTAAAGGAGCCCAAGGTTAAAATTCACTAACTAGGGCAAGAGGCTTTTACTCATCATTGTACCCTTTGGCTCTAGTGACCAGAACCTAGTAAGGCATGAACATATGCTTACAGGCTTCACAGTTTTGATCATTCCCTGAAAAATACCTTATTCATTTTCTTATTATGTCCCTCTCCCCCATTCAGTATACACTGGCAAAGGGAGACAGGCCAGGGCTCTTAGCTGTTTTGCTCTCTATGATACTTCTTGCCCTTACAATGGGGCCTAGCATACAACTGGATCTCAACATCTGTTAACTGTATGAGTGAATGTGCTGGCATCCATTAAAAGATATACGGGTCACATTGAAGTTATAAAGGAAGAATCTGTTCCAGAAGAAAAGCTGTTTCTATCCCCCTCACCTCAATTATATCCTTCTAAACCTTGACCTCCAATCCCACCTCAACATTATCCTGATGTCAAGGGTTATTGTACCCGTTCATTATGTTTTCCATCATGGAAATGCATGTCAGCCTAATCACCCTAAAGTGACATACAGTTCCAAGAGGGCAACATACCTCTTTGCTTCGTATAAAAGTGTACCCCTTCAGGGTTGTGTGAAATGCAGATGTTCCAGTAATGGGTTCTAATGGTATTTTCTTTGGTCTTTGACATAAACAATCATGACCTAGCCAGAACCAAATAGACATGGTGGGAAGAGAAAAACACAGCTCTGTGTAAGTGGAGGGAAGCAAGTGCGGATGAGGGTATCTTCTCTGCACCCCGTGTGTGTGTGTGTGTGTGCACACGTGTGTGCATGCTTAGCAGTCAGTCGTGTCTGACTCTTTGTAACCCCATGGACTGTAGCCCACCGGGCTCTTCGTCCACTGGATTTTCCAGGCAAGAATACTGGAGTGGGTTGCCACTGCTTCCTGCAAGGGGTCTTCCTGGCCCAGGAGCTGAATCTGAGTCTTTTGTGCCCCTGCACTGCAGGTGGACTCTTTACTCACTGAGCCATCCGGGAAGCCCCCTCTGCACTCCGAATGGACTAACAATGAACCTGATTTAGCCTGTTGCCTGGCACATTCTTCATGTCCTTATTTCCTCTTCCTGTAACATCTAAACAGTCACGCTTATTCCTCTAACTTCCTTAGGATAGGTGTATTACTTTATATCACAGCATGTTAGAGCCTGAGGTCACTTAAATTATATGAATAATTTAATTCATATCCAAATGTAGAAACCAAGGCCAGGTGAGATCAAGTGATTGGTCCCAGCTCACAGCTAATTGGGCTTCCCTGGTGGCTTAGATGATAAAGAATCTGCCTGCAATGCAGGAGACCTGGGTTCGATCCCTGGATCAGGAAGATCCCCTGGAGAAGGGAATGGCTACCGACTCCAGTATTCTTGTCTGGAGAATTGTATGGACAGAGGAGCCTGCTGGGCTACAGTTCATGAGGTCACAAATAGTCGAACATGACTGAGTGACAAATACTTTCACAGCTCATTATTGGCAAGGCTGGAACCAGAGCTTCAATCTCCAGAGCCTCGAGTCACTGTTCTTTCTGCTTCCACATACTGCAATGCTTGCCCTGTTGTTTAGCTTCTTACAGGTGTATGCATTATCTTCATGTTAGTTCATACAGTTCTTGAGAACAGTGATAGTAATTAGTCTCTCCTACAATGTTAGTTAGTTGTATATAAAGAAATACTTATTAAATGAAGGAATCGTCTGCCGCCAGTCCAGAGCAGCTGCCACCCTCCCTGTCGTAGTCCTTAGTAACTTCCTGGTTACCCTCCCCCGTCAGTCCCTGAACAGTTTAGCACCTGCCTATTTCTCTCTCCACCTGACTCCAGCTTTTCTTGGTGACTTCGACAAGCTTATAAATGACCCACCCGACACTCTGGCCACTCAGTTTTCTGAACGCCTCTCCTCCAGTGATCTTTTACTCCACCCTCAGCTACCCATGCCCGTGTTTGCATAGCTCGAAGCCTCGACTTTAAGCACTCCATTACCTGACTGCCACCTCCTGTCTCCTGGTTCACACACTGCAGTACCTGCGCTCTGACCACCGTCCACCGCATCGGCCGCTCTGGTCCTTTAGCCCCATTCACTTTCACTGTCCTTCCTCTCCCCACTCTCTTCATCCAGCCTCCACTCCCTGGGCTGCCACTGTCTTCTCTTGTCTGGGTGCATCTACTTTTTGTCTGTCAAGCTTGCCCAGAAAAACTACAATCCTGGTTAAAGCCAGTCCTCCGCCTACTTTGTCCTTACACCCAAGAAGTGGAACAAACTTGGTTAAAACTGTCATCACAGTGACTTCAGTTAAACTTATGACCATCAGTTGCAGGAGGGCCCTGGGCAAGGCCCATAACTCTGCTTCCTTTGTCTGCCCTCTCAGTCCTCCAGACGCCCTATGCCTAGTGCCCCCTCTTATCTGAAACTCTCATCTACTGAGACGCTGCGAAGGAAACAAAAAAACGAAAACGAGAGCTAACAGCATCTTGTCCACTTATGTCATCTTCTCTACTCTCCCATCCTCCACACTGTAAGATGGGTGAAGTATCTGTGCTCTTAATTATGGCTACATTTTCTGTTTAGCCGATTCTCCATGTGTCTCACATTGCTTTTGTTTCAGGCTATCTTATTAAGGATGTTTGCTCTGGAGCAAAGGACAGGCATGTTTGTGCATGCATGCTCAGTCACTTCAGTCATGACCTACTCTTTCAGACCTTACGGACTGTAGTCTGCCAGGGTCCTCTGTCCATGGGATCCTCCAGGAAGAAATACTGGAGTGAGTTGCCATGGCCTCCTCCAGGGGATCTTCTTGATCCAGGGATAGAACCTGGGTCTCCTGCATTGCAGGCAGATTCTTTTAGACCCATCAAGAAAGCTCACAGGCATGTTTATTGTCCCACATAAAAGATTCAGGTTCACTCCGTTCATATTTCCTTACTCGCAGTGCATGTGCATGTCATTTTGTCCTGCATTCTATTAACACAGTATATTACATTAATTGATTTTCAGATGTTAAACTAACTGCATTCCTGAATAAGTCCAACTGACTCAACGGTGTGTGTGTGTGTGTGTGTGTGTGTGTGTATAAACTATATTTTAATGTTAATGTTGAACTCTGTTTGATATTATCAAAATAATTTGATATTTTCAGATGCTAAACTATTTGGTAATTTGATATTTCCAGATGTTAAACTAACCTTGTATTCCTGAAATAAACCCAACTTGGCCACAGTATATAGATCCCCTTCACGGACCACTGCCTTGTCGTGCTGAAGGGGCTTATGAATGAAGCTGTGAGCCAGGCTCTGCAGGGCCACCCAAGATGGACGGGTCATAGCAGAGAGTTCTGACAAAATGTGATCCATCGGAGGAGGGAATGGCAAACCACCCCAGTGTACTTGCGTGAGAACACCGTGAACTGTATAAGAGGTCAAAAAGACAAGACGCTGAGAAACAAGTCCCCCAGGCCCGAAGGTGTCCAGTGTGCCACTGGGAAAGAGCAGAGGAGAGTTCATGTAAGAATATACACTGACATCATAGGAATCAGCAAACGGAAACGGACGGGAATGGGTGAATTTAACTCAGAGGACCATTACATCTACTACCGCGGGCAAGAATATCTTAGAAGAAACCGAGTAGCCCTCATGACCAACAGTCTGAAACACAGGACTTGGGTACAACCTCAGAAAATACAAAATGATCTTGGTTCATTTCCAAGGCAAGCCATTCGACATTACAATAATCCGAGTCTAGGATCCTGCCACCGATGCCGAAGAAACTGAACTTGATCACTTCAAGGAAGACCTAGAACACTTCCTAGAACTAACACCAAAAAGAGATGTTCTATTCATCATCTGGGATTGGAATGCAAAAGTAGGAAATCAAGATATCTCTCGAGTAACAGGCAAGTCTGGCCTTGGATAACAAAATGAAGCAAGGCAAAGGATAACTGAATTCTGCCAAGAGAATGCACTTAGCAAATACTATTTTTCAACAACACAAGAGACAATTTTACACATGGATATCACCAAATGGTCAATACCAAAATCAAATCGATTACATTCTTTGTAGCTGAAGATGGAGAATTTGTATATGTTCAGCAAAAACAAGACCTGGAGGTGACTGTGGCCCAGATCATCAGCTGCTTATAGCAAAATTCAGGCTTAAACTAGCCAGGTATGACTTCAATCAAATCCCGTATGAATTCACAGTAGAGGTAATGAATAGCTTCAAGGGACTAGATCCAGATAAAAGTGTGCCTGAAGAACCATGGACAGATGCCCGTAATACTGTACAGGAGGTGCTGAACAAAACTATACCAAAGAAAAAGAAAAGCAAGAAGGCAAAGTGGTTATCTGAGGAGGTTTTACAAATAGTGGAAGAACAAAGAGAAGCGAAAAGCAAGGGAGAGAGGGAATCCAATTAAACGCAGAGTTTCAAAGAATAGCTAGAAGGAACAAGAAAGCCTTCTTCAATGAACAGTGTTTAATATTAGAAGAAAACAACAAAGAGGGAAAGACCAGAGATCTCTTCAGGAAAATTGGAAACGTCAGGGGGGCATTCTGCCCAAAGATGGGCACAATAAAGGATAAACAGAGTAGAGGCCTAGTAGATGCTGAAGAGATCAGGAAGAGATGGAAGGAAGACAGGGAAGAGCTGGATAAAAAAGACTGTAATGGACTGGATTACTCCAGTGGTGTGGTTAGTCACCCAGAGCCAAATATTCTGGAGTGAGAAGTCAAGTGGGCCTTAGAAAGCACTGTTGTTAATAAAGATAGTGGATACGATGAAATTCCAGCAGAACTATTCAAATCCCGGAAGGATGATGCCACGGAGGTTTTGCATTCATTTTGTCAGCAAGTCTGGAAGAACCAGCAGTGGCCACAGGACTGGAAAAAGTCAATCCTCATCCCAGTTCCCAAGAAGGGTAGTACCAGAGAATGTGCTGACCATCGGACAGTTGCTCTCATCTCCCAGGCTAGCAAGGTCATGCTTAAAATCTTGCATGCTAGGCTTCAGCATTATGCAAATCAAGAACTCCAGATGTCCAAGTTGGGTTCAGAAAAGTAAGAGGAACTAGAGAGCAAATTGCCAACATTCACTAGATGATAGAGAAAGTTAAGGGAATCTCAGAAAGACATCTACTTCTGTTTCATCGACTACACTAAAGCCTTTGAGTGAGATCATGACAAACTGTGGAAAGCTCTTAGAGAGATGGGAATACCAGACCATCTTACCTGTCTCCTGAGAAACCTGTATGCGGGTCTAGAAGCAACAGTTAGAACCCTGTATGAAACAATTGATTGGTTCGAGATCAAGAAAGGGGTATGGCAGGGCTGTCTGCTGTCACTCTGTTTGTTTAATCTATATGCTGAGCACATCATGAGGAACGCCAGGCTGGATGAGCTACAAGTTGGAATCAAGATAGGTGGAAGAAACATCAATGACCTCAGATATGTAGATGATACCACTCTAACGGCAAAAAGCAAAAAGTATCCGAAGAGGCTATTGATGACGAGAGTGAAAGAGCCAGCTTAAGGCTAAATATTAAAAAACTAAGATCATGGCANCGTACACTTCTCTTCATCTGGCTGCTCATCTGTATCCTTCATCACATCCTTTAAAGAACTGGTGAACATAAGTGTTTACCTGAGCCCTGTGAGCCTCTGTAGCATATGAATCAGATTCAAAGAGGGGATTGTTGGAATCTCTGATCGATAGCCGGTTGGTCAGAAGCACAGGTGACAACCTGGGCTTGCCAGTGGCATCTGAAGGGGGCCGGGTCCTGTAGGATTGGACCCCTCACCTGTGGGCTCTGACACTAGCTCTGGGCAGATCGCTGAGCTGAACTGTAGAACAGACAGCTGGTGAATTGCTTGGTATGGGGGAAAGCCTCCACACACCCGCTGACATGAAGGGTCAAAAATCAAGGGTTCTGTGTGAGCCGAAGAGGAGACACAGGGGGAGAAAATAGAGACCCAAGGTGGCACACTGAGTGTTTCCTTTATGCTCACTCAACGGGGCATTACCAGGAGAGAAGAGCCAGGACTTGAGAGCACATGCGCGACAAGAGAGCGGAAGGGTCTTCACCAGGTGCCAAGAGCCGCAGGCGAACACAACTGGGAAGATGACCTTGACGGGACAGCAGGGAAGAGGAACGCTGAGAACGGCCAGGCAGGCATCTCGAGAATGGAAACGGGATGGGGTGGAGGCCGTCAGCCACACTCCGAACTGAGGGAGTGCTCCCTCCGCCAAGACGGGAAAGGTGAGGGCGGAGGCTTCGAGGGTGGAACCGAAGGACAGGCTCAGAGCATGGCAGAAGTGAAGGGAAAGGGCGCTGTCGATGGTGGCAGGGGCAGGTCCTCAGGGCCTTGGC
The DNA here is from genome assembly GCA_006410735.1 of Raphicerus campestris. Lineage (NCBI taxonomy): Eukaryota > Metazoa > Chordata > Mammalia > Artiodactyla > Bovidae > Raphicerus > Raphicerus campestris. The sequence continues at coordinate 9,643 of SJYW01044559.1, forward strand.
CGCGAAACTAGGAGCCTGGAGTTTGGATGAAGAGATGTTCAAGGCTGACCGGACCTAACTTGTAACTGAGGATAGGGTGAAGACGTGGATCAGAAGCACAGAGCAACTTGGGTTCACACCTGGACTCCCCCCACGGTGAGTACATGATTCATCCTTCCCAAGTCTCAGTTTCCTCCATCGATGAGAAAAAGATCACAACACCTTCCCCAAAAGACTACATGGAGGATATAAGAAATTAAACGTGAATTCCTAAAACAGCACCAGCCACCTAGTCAGCAGTCTCTAAGTGTTAGCTTTTCTCTCTCGGTCCTTCGCTTCCTGCTAAATATGGCTTATGGAAAGAGCCCTCTGGCAGGCCCTGTAATTAAAGGTAATACGTGCTCAGTACAGGGAACTGTAGTCAATATCCTGTGACAAGCCATAATGAAAAAGAATGTGTATGTAAAACTGAATCATTTTGCCGTACAGCAGAAATTAACACAACATTGTAAATCAATTATACTTCAATATAATAATTTTTTTAAATGGCAAAACTAATACTTATTTAAAAGATTGTTATTTAAAACAGAAACACTGATAAAATGTTTTATCTCTTTGTAAAAACTGTATCAAGTAGTTTGAATAGTGCCCCCTTCAGGGAATCTTTTCTATGCTTTAGCAAACGTCACATGCTTTCTAACTTTAGATGAGCTTTCAATATTTTATCCTTTGCACTTTCAGTTGAGAGTTCCTTTAATGTGAAAATTTTACAGTGTACTTCTCCTGGGACACCACCTTTTGGCCACACCCTTTATTTATACTTATAAATTTGCCTTTTCTCTGTGGACACTTTTTCTTTCTTTTTTTGGCTGCCCCACGTGGAATGTGGGATTTTAGTTCCCCATCCAGGGACAGAATCCATGCCCCCTGCAATGGAAGCTCCAAGTCTTAACCACTAGACCGCCAGAGAAGGCCAGCGTACACTTTCTTGAATAGCAGCAATGTCAACATTCTGAATATAGACATATGTTAGGTATATTTCAGATGTATTAGATACTACATGAGATAATATCAGAATAATCCTAATACAGTAACATCTGTCACTATCTTTGCTGTAAATTCCATTCCAAAACTCCCTGGTGGGTTCTAGACCAGACACAGTAGGACTTCCCTGGTGGTCAGTGGTTAAGACTGAGCTTCCAACGCAGAGGGCATGGGTTTGGTCCCTGGTCAGGGAACTAGGATCCCAAATGCTGCAGTTGAAAACGTAAAAGCAGTGGCTTCATGCAGCCCAGCGTTGAAGAGGACTGTGAGGCTACTGTCCAGGTTTGACAGAAAAGAGTGCTTCAGTTGATGGGCAAGGGCTGTCAGACTGCAGGGGAAAGAGTACCCGTGCTCTGCACAGGCCATTCCTGGGCAAGAGTCGGCCCTTAGCTGCCAGGACATCGAAAGATATGTGATCTCTCAGGGGTGGACTTGCGCCAACCAACCAAATTTATGACATTGATTTATTGACTTTAACTAGAAATATGTGTGCCCCAGTTATGAAGTGGGACTCTGTGTGGCATAAAGAAGAAACTCAGTCTTTGGAGTCAGCTTGGCCTAACTTTGTACCACGGCTGTACCTCTCACCAGCTGCATAGCTCCCCAGACCACTCGGTTGGTAAGGACATTGACTCTGTGTTTGAGACTGGAAGGAAAAAAAATGTTCTGATTAATGACCGATGTCTGAAGCGGTCAAGAGGAGCAGTAGGGGTGGCTATTTTGCTATATATTGTGGTATGTTCTAGTTTTTACAAAGCGATGCCCTCTCTTCCAATGGGAAGTCTATTTTCTAGAATTTAAAAACTGCTTTTGAGTATGGATATAAAAGATGTTTGCTGCAGGATTTTTATGGCTGGTATCATCAAGCTATCTTCATGATACCAGCACAAATGACACATGAATAAGAAATGATCACTTGTGGTTCTGAACACCCACTCTCCTGCTGGAGAAAAAATAGTCAAATTTTGTATCCTGCCCATCCTCCGTTTCATATACACCTTACATACCACCTGTGCTAAGAGGAATATTATACAAGCCACAAAGGAGAGCTACACAGACTATTTAACATTTCCTAGAAGCCATGTGAAAAAAGTAAGACGTTTCTACATGTTTTCACAAAAATTTTATCATACAATTGTATTACTCATTATCCTTTGTCCTCCATACCCTCCCTCTCAGAGAATAATCTTCTTATCTGGCATTTGGCCTCTGGCATTTGGCATTGCAGAGGAGGAGACTGGCGCTCTGGTCCCCTCGCGTCTCTGACCTCCCTGGTGTGCAGCTGCTCCTGGGTAGCTGACAGCGGCTGCCCAGCCCAGCACTCGGGGCTCTCTGTGTCGGGGGACGCCACAAGCACTGCTCGGCAGGCTCTCAGCCACGCTATATTATTTTTCTATCTTGGATTTACTCAAAATTTCTCCTGTAATCATGTATTTTTAAAAACTTGGACAAAAGGACAGGTTTCTTTCTTAACTTCTTCAAGCTGCATTTATGGAAGTGAATCTATGGTTCTCAGATTCAGCAGGTCTGGGATGGGGCTCAAAGTTCCCAAGGGATGGCAATGCTGCTGGTCCAGGGACCACACTTTGAGGACGACTCATACATACTGGCTTGACCAAAAAGTTCATTTGGATCCTGAACAGATCTTTTGGCCAACCAACGTCATTTGTTTAATTGGAGGAAGGAGATGAGGACACTTTGGTATTTGAAAGTAAAAGAATTTTGTAAAGTGGAAAGGTTCAGGTTACCTCTTGCCTCCAAAAGAAGCTAATTCCAATTCTTAGCTATTATTCTTCTCCAGTGAAGCGAAGTGAAAGTTGCTCAGTCGTGTCCGACTCTTTGCGACCCCGTGGACTATACGGTCCATGGAATTCTCCAGGCCAGAACACTGGAGTGGGTAGCCTTTCCTTTCTCCAGGGGATCTTCCCAACCCAGGTTTTCTTCATTGCAGGCAGATTCTTTACCTGTTGAGCCACAAGGGAAGCCCATTCTTCTCCAGAACCATGCCCCAGACACCGCCACTTCTGAAACTTCTCCCCGCCTCCTACTAGAGCGCCCAGGCTCCTCCTCTGGGCTTGCACAGACCTCCATCACAGCCCTCTCCTGTTCCACGGTGCAGTAAGCATCGGGCACACACTCTGACAGCCTTTTGGGTGGTAGCACCTTGTCCCCAACACCAGAACCTCTCACACAGTCCCTTGACCAAGGAGTGCTGAATGACCAAGTGAATGAAAGACATGTGTTTGGAAGAGAAGAAGGGGGCTATTTACATGTTATTTAAACCTTCTCCTAAGTGTAAGAAAGAGCATGGCACAGGAAATTCTCTTTTTAATTAAATTAAAATTGTTTACTATAGTTGATTTAAAATGTCATGCCAGTTTCGGGTGTACCGCAAAGTTATTCATACATGTGAATATGTGCATACATTTTTTTTCAGATTCTTTTCCCTTATATGTTATTACAAAACATTGAATATAGTTCCCTGTCCTATATAGTAGGTCCCTGCTGCACAGGAAATTCTTAAAAAAGCAAACACACCTGGACCACCTGAGAACTCTCTGTAACTTTAAAATTACTGACATGGTGTCAATCACCCACAGTTCCAGACACCCATCATGGTTCACAGACATGATTTCCATCTGACATAGATGCGGTGACTTGGGGGTGATGGGCGTAAGCTATGCTGTTATGAGGAGAACGGATTCAGCACCCTTAAAACCCCGGGGCTCAGGGGCCCTTCTTTTTTATTAAACAAAAGTAAAGATGACAACATAATGAACCTTCATGAGCCAACTGTGCAGATTCAATAATTTTCAGCTCATAGCCAATTTGGTTTAATCTATAATTTCACTCACTTAACCAATCCATGTAATTCTTTTGAAGTAACTCCCAGTGTCACAAGATTTCAACTGTACAAAATATAGATGTGTATCTCAAATATATGATGACTCTTTTAAGAAGATTACCACACTTTCATTATCACACCTACATAACAAACTCTTAATATTGTGGAATATTCAACCCATGTTTTCGTTTTCCCATTGTCTCATAAACTTTTAGTTATTCAAATCAGAATACAAATAGGTTCAGAAATTATAATTGTTTCACATGCTCTTAAGTCCCTCTTTTTAATCACCAGGTTCCTATTCTATCACCCTTCAAAAAAATCTTTAATTATTGAAGAAACTGGGTCAGCTGTTTCATAATGTTTCCCACAGTCTGGAGTTTGCGGATTATATTCCTGTGGTATCATTTACCCTATCTCCTCTCTCCCCTTATAGGCAATAATTTCTTTTGAAAATGTTATACTTTATCCTTCCATTAAAAAAATAATTATAAACAGCAGCATAACGTACCACACGCACGTTTCTGCACAGTAGTTCAGAGGTGGTTCGGTGTCCTTTTCTGCAGTTGCCTAGTACTCCATCACATGGATGCTACATAGCTCATTCATCCAGTCCCCTACTGATAGATGATATTTGAGGTGTCTGAAGTTTGATGCTATTGCAAATAGTGCTGAAATTAATAGCCAGTATATCTCTCTGTATTTTTGCCAGGATATCTTTGGAAGTGATTCCTAGAAGGGACAGCTGAGACAAGAGATAACTGCATTTGTAGTTTTGCTAGAAATTGAAGGCACTGTGCTTTTAAATACAGTGTGTTTCTAGAAGTTGTGCCATAAAATGGGTCCTGGAACAGATTCTCGTTTAGCTATCTGCTGCTAAATAACAATAACTCCCCAAAGCAGTGGCCTGAAACAGCCCCATTTATCGGCTCTCATGACTGCACGATTTGAGCGGGGTCCCTCTGTGTGCTGCATCTGGCTGGCTGGCACAGCTTGGCTGGACTGGAGAATCCAAGACAGCTTGATTCACATTCCACACCTCAGCTGCAGAGGCTGGGATGGCTGGACGCTGGCTGGGCTTCTCTCTCTCCCTGTGGTTTCACATCATTTAGAATTACAAGCTTCTTAAACCTGGTATCTAGATCCCAAGGCATTAAAACTGAAAGTTGCAAGGGCTCTTAAGTCCCAGGCCCAAAGTCATAGGATGTTATCTTAACTTCTACTGAGCATGTCTCCAGGCCACCAGATTCAAGGGGATGGGGAACAAACTCTGTCTGTTGTTGGGAGGGGCAACATATGCACAGAGATGAAAAAAGAACGCTTGTTTTTAATGAACTGATTTGCCTGTGTTGGGCCTTAGTTGTAGCACGCAGGAACTTTTTGTGTCATGCAGGACTTTTCACTGTGGCACACAGACTGTCTAGCTGTGGCTTGTGGGCTTCGTTGCTCCACAGCATGTGGGATCTCAGTTCCCTGACCAGGGATAGAACCTGCTTCCTTTGCCTTGCAAAGCAGTTTCTTAACTACTGGACTACGAGCGAAGTCCCAGCCATCTTTGCAGACAATTTACCACAAGTCGTAACAGGATTTATACAGACCACAGAGACATGCCCTGTTCTGACCTACTTCAGCATCAGCTGACTCTGTGGAAAGGGTCCATTTAGGATGGTAAAAAGTGAAATATCGTTTTATACTGAAGTTCAGTGTGTATATTGGTAAAATCCCAGTGGACCCCAAGTGGAGATAACATCTGTCAGGCAAAAGGGAGAAAGCCCTCCTTTGAGGCAAGGCACTTGATCTAGGCCTAGACCCTAACCCTATCACAGCTATGGTATTCATCCATTCTACCAGTGCTTAGTCAAGAGCACAGTTCCAGGCTCCAAGAGCACAGTGGCGGGGTCCAGTGGTTAGGACTCTGAGCGTCCAACACAGGGGCTTTTGTCCTCCGACTCCTCTTTCTAACACCCCGCATGCCATCGGTCAGCTTGCCCTGTTGTCCCGCCTTCAGAACAGATCTCAAATTCAACTTTTCCACACTCCTCCCCAACACCAGGCCTCCACAACCTTTCAGCTTCTAACAGAGCTCCCGCTTCCCCTCACGCGTCCCTGGGTCTATTCCCTACACAACTGCCAGAGTAAACTTCTAAAATGAAAAGTAAAGTCACAGAATGTCCCTCCTTAAAACCCTCCAATGGCTTACCACAGTAAAGAAATACGAAATCAAACTTTCACCTCTGATCTGACTTACAAGGCCTGGATTATTCTAAGCCCCTGACTCGGGCTTCAGCATCACCTTCTGTTACACTCTCCTGTCCTCACAACATTCCAGCCACAGTAGCCTTCTTTATGTGTCTTAAACATGCTGCCTCCTTGGAACATTGCTCTTTCCCCTCCATCTCTGCGTGACTGAAAGTTCATTTTTGAGGTCTCACTTTCCAGACAACCCCAGTTAAAGGAGCCCAAGGTTAAAATTCACTAACTAGGGCAAGAGGCTTTTACTCATCATTGTACCCTTTGGCTCTAGTGACCAGAACCTAGTAAGGAATGAACATANCCAGACAACCCCAGCTAAAGGAGCCCAAGGTTAAAATTCACTAACTAGGGCAAGAGGCTTTTACTCATCATTGTACCCTTTGGCTCTAGTGACCAGAACCTAGTAAGGAATGAACATATGCTTACAGGCTTCACAGTTTTGATCATTCCCTGAAAAATACCTTATTCATTTTCTTATTATGTCCCTCTCCCCCATTCAGTATACACTGGCAAAGGGAGACAGGCCAGGGCTCTTAGCTGTTTTGCTCTCTATGATACTTCTTGCCCTTACAATGGGGCCTAGCATACAACTGGATCTCAACATCTGTTAACTGTATGAGTGAATGTGCTGGCATCCATTAAAAGATATACGGGTCACATTGAAGTTATAAAGGAAGAATCTGTTCCAGAAGAAAAGCTGTTTCTATCCCCCTCACCTCAATTATATCCTTCTAAACCTTGACCTCCAATCCCACCTCAACATTATCCTGATGTCAAGGGTTATCGTACCCGTTCATTATGTTTTCCATCATGGAAATGCATGTCAGCCTAATCACCCTAAAGTGACATACAGTTCCAAGAGGGCAACATACCTCTTTGCTTCGTATAAAAGTGTACCCCTTCAGGGTTGTGTGAAATGCAGATGTTCCAATAATGGGTTCTAATGGTATTTTCTTTGGTCTTTGACATAAACAATCATGACCTAGCCAGAACCAAATAGACATGGTGGGAAGAGAAAAACACAGCTCTGTGTAAGTGGAGGGAAGCAAGTGCGGATGAGGGTATCTTCTCTGCACCCCGTGTGTGTGTGTGTGTGTGCACACGTGTGTGCATGCTTAGCAGTCAGTCGTGTCTGACTCTTTGTAACCCCATGGACTGTAGCCCACCGGGCTCTTCGTCCACTGGATTTTCCAGGCAAGAATACTGGAGTGGGTTGCCACTGCTTCCTGCAAGGGGTCTTCCTGGCCCAGGAGCTGAATCTGAGTCTTTTGTGCCCCTGCACTGCAGGTGGACTCTTTACTCACTGAGCCATCCGGGAAGCCCCCTCTGCACTCCGAATGGACTAACAATGAACCTGATTTAGCCTGTTGCCTGGCACATTCTTCATGTCCTTATTTCCTCTTCCTGTAACATCTAAACAGTCACGCTTATTCCTCTAACTTCCTTAGGATAGGTGTATTACTTTATATCACAGCATGTTAGAGCCTGAGGTCACTTAAATTATATGAATAATTTAATTCATATCCAAATGTAGAAACCAAGGCCAGGTGAGATCAAGTGATTGGTCCCAGCTCACAGCTAATTGGGCTTCCCTGGTGGCTTAGATGATAAAGAATCTGCCTGCAATGCAGGAGACCTGGGTTCGATCCCTGGATCAGGAAGATCCCCTGGAGAAGGGAATGGCTACCGACTCCAGTATTCTTGTCTGGAGAATTGTATGGACAGAGGAGCCTGCTGGGCTACAGTTCATGAGGTCACAAATAGTCGAACATGACTGAGTGACAAATACTTTCACAGCTCATTATTGGCAAGGCTGGAACCAGAGCTTCAATCTCCAGAGCCTCGAGTCACTGTTCTTTCTGCTTCCACATACTGCAATGCTTGCCCTGTTGTTTAGCTTCTTACAGGTGTATGCATTATCTTCATGTTAGTTCATACAGTTCTTGAGAACAGTGATAATAATTAGTCTCTCCTACAATGTTAGTTAGTTGTATATAAAGAAATACTTATTAAATGAAGGAATCGTCTGCCGCCAGTCCAGAGCAGCTGCCACCCTCCCTGTCGTAGTCCTTAGTAACTTCCTGGTTACCCTCCCCCGTCAGTCCCTGAACAGTTTAGCACCTGCCTATTTCTCTCTCCACCTGACTCCAGCTTTTCTTGGTGACTTCGACAAGCTTATAAATGACCCACCCGACACTCTGGCCACTCAGTTTTCTGAACGCCTCTCCTCCAGTGATCTTTTACTCCACCCTCAGCTACCCATGCCCGTGTTTGCATAGCTCGAAGCCTCGACTTTAAGCACTCCATTACCTGACTGCCACCTCCTGTCTCCTGGTTCACACACTGCAGTACCTGCGCTCTGACCACCGTCCACCGCATTGGCCGCTCTGGTCCTTTAGCCCCATTCACTTTCACTGTCCTTCCTCTCCCCACTCTCTTCATCCAGCCTCCACTCCCTGGGCTGCCACTGTCTTCTCTTGTCTGGGTGCATCTACTTTTTGTCTGTCAAGCTTGCCCAGAAAAACTACAATCCTGGTTAAAGCCAGTCCTCCGCCTACTTTGTCCTTACACCCAAGAAGTGGAACAAACCTGGTTAAAACTGTCATCACAGTGACTTCAGTTAAACTTATGACCATCAGTTGCAGGAGGGCCCTGGGCAAGGCCCATAACTCTGCTTCCTTTGTCTGCCCTCTCAGTCCTCCAGACGCCCTATGCCTAGTGCCCCCTCTTATCTGAAACTCTCATCTACTGAGACGCTGCGAAGGAAACAAAAANCCACTCAGTTTTCTGAACGCCTCTCCTCCAGTGATCTTTTACTCCACCCTCAGCTACCCATGCCCGTGTTTGCATAGCTCGAAGCCTCGACTTTAAGCACTCCATTACCTGACCGCCACCTCCTGTCTCCTGGTTCACACACTGCAGTACCTGCGCTCTGACCACCGTCCACCGCATCGGCCGCTCTGGTCCTTTAGCCCCATTCACTTTCACTGTCCTTCCTCTCCCCACTCTCTTCATCCAGCCTCCACTCCCTGGGCTGCCACTGTCTTCTCTTGTCTGGGTGCATCTACTTTTTGTCTGTCAAGCTTGCCCAGAAAAACTACAATCCTGGTTAAAGCCAGTCCTCCGCCTACTTTGTCCTTACACCCAAGAAGTGGAACAAACTTGGTTAAAACTGTCATCACAGTGACTTCAGTTAAACTTATGACCATCAGTTGCAGGAGGGCCCTGGGCAAGGCCCATAACTCTGCTTCCTTTGTCTGCCCTCTCAGTCCTCCAGACGCCCTATGCCTAGTGCCCCCTCTTATCTGAAACTCTCATCTACTGAGACGCTGCGAAGGAAACAAAAAAACGAAAACGAGAGCTAACAGCATCTTGTCCACTTATGTCATCTTCTCTACTCTCCCATCCTCCACACTGTAAGATGGGTGAAGTATCTGTGCTCTTAATTATGGCTACATTTTCTGTTTAGCCGATTCTCCATGTGTCTCACATTGCTTTTGTTTCAGGCTATCTTATTAAGGATGTTTGCTCTGGAGCAAAGGACAGGCATGTTTGTGCATGCATGCTCAGTCACTTCAGTCATGACCTACTCTTTCAGACCTTACGGACTGTAGTCTGCCAGGGTCCTCTGTCCATGGGATCCTCCAGGAAGAAATACTGGAGTGAGTTGCCATGGCCTCCTCCAGGGGATCTTCTTGATCCAGGGATAGAACCTGGGTCTCCTGCATTGCAGGCAGATTCTTTTAGACCCATCAAGAAAGCTCACAGGCATGTTTATTGTCCCACATAAAAGATTCAGGTTCACTCCGTTCATATTTCCTTACTCGCAGTGCATGTGCATGTCATTTTGTCCTGCATTCTATTAACACAGTATATTACATTAATTGATTTTCAGATGTTAAACTAACTGCATTCCTGAATAAGTCCAACTGACTCAACGGTGTGTGTGTGTGTGTGTGTGTGTGTGTATAAACTATATTTTAATGTTAATGTTGAACTCTTTTTG
>SJYW01044560.1:0-18677 GCA_006410735.1 Raphicerus campestris
GACCTTTAATGCAAGTGGGTGAGTGAAATAAGTGCTGGTCCCCTGCCCCAGCTGATCTCAAGGCCATGACTGATACTCATCATCTGTTTCTCCCACCCATTTTCCATTTTCTTCATGCTCTGGCTGTACTTAGCTGTTGTAAGTTCATGGCTTTAGGCCATGACAAACCCCTTTATCCCCCATGAGGTCTCATCCTCAATGTTTTGCTCTTATCAGGTCATGACTGCTGAGTTGCCTGTTCACCACAGCTGTTGGGTAAGAAAGCACTGAAAGTCACTTCCATAGATGCCTGGCTTCAGACACACACCTCCTACCCTCCCTGGCCAGTGAGCTGCAGTCAAGCCTCATGGCTACGGTGCCCTAGAGTGGCACAAGAAGTGTGAGAGCATCAGCCTGGGGCAAAAGCTAAGAGCGGAGGAGGTGACTCTCATGAAGGTGGCTGGGGCAGAAGCAACCAGCTGGAGGGACCCCCAAATCTGGAGATACCTGGAGAACACAGCTGTCATCACCAAGACAAGTGATCAGGTCTGACCTCTCGAGTCCTCAGAGCCCATCAGAAGCAGACAGTGTGGATTTCAAGAGCATACGCAAGGAGACAGGACGGGGCAGTCCTAGTTCCCCAGTCCCCTCTTCTGCCCCTCAGGCTCCCCACTGACCTTGCTTGTACTGGCGCCTCGCGAGTCCTTCCTGAGCCAGTAGCCTAGGCTCCTCACGCTTGTTCTTGAACTGTTTGCTGGTCCCACGTCATTGTCCTTGCAGAGAGAGGCCAGGATGACTTCCCGAGCAGCTCCAGCAGCCCCTAGGCAGTAAGAGGAAGGGCCAGTGTCCAGCGTGAGCCTTCCCCGCCCAGGCCCCAGGGGCTTCCCCGCTTTCCCAGAGGCAGAAGAGCACAGCCTTGGGATGCAGACTCAGGGCATGACTGCTGACTGGGGTCTGGGCTCTGCCACTACCGGGAGGTGAGACCACAAGATACTAGCTTCTCTGTTACCGACCTGGGCCCTTGGATTCTTCAATCAATAGAAATTGATAACAGGCAGGCACACCTCTATGGGGTCCATGGGGCAGCATGAGGGAATGACAACAAGGAACAGGTATCCTTGCTCGCTCCTGGTGAGAAGCTGCTTAGGTCCTTAGATAAAATAACATGGGCCAGGTCCCTGGGTGGGGCAGGAAGTGGCTAGCTTGGATAGTCTGCCCACCCCTGTGGGGGTGCTGTGTGCTGGGATCATGTGCAGTACCCTGCTTTTGCTTCAGGCACCTAAGAAACAGCAATTGGTTTGTGGCCTTTTTGTATCCTATTGCTCATAATTGCCCCAGCTGCACATGAGTCCCTTATAGTTTCTGTAGTCTCTCATAGAGTCCCTTGGACTANATTCTCACTTTCCTCCTTGTTCTACTTAATTCCAAGAGTTACCATTATAACTACTCCTTTTGGAATTCTCTTATTTTTCCTGCCTTTCTCTTTTCATCAAATTCATCTGGCAAGAGCCTATTCCAGGTTAAATCCATAGCCATATATTTTGTGATTACACTGAGATACTCAAAGCTGTGGTAGAAAATACAGAGGAGCTGGGGTTCACCTTGAACTCACACACTCAAATAGGACCCCAGCATGTCTGGCAGCTTTGTGCTACTTCCCCAATGTTCCCATGTTTCCACTCTGTGAAAGGATTGTTCCACACCTTTCCCTCCCTCTTACAAACTTACGCATAGCTGTCTCAGCTCCAGTTCCCCTAAAAGTGGTGCTGGAGACACAGGCTTCCCTGAAGGTAGTTCATATGGGAAGTGACCTTAGGGGTCCAGACACTGGTCCTGAGAAGTGACACAGAAGAGCAGGAAAGGCAAAGACCCATGACCAAGTTGACCGCCCCCACAAACAACAGAAGGTTCATCCCGTGGGACTTTCCATAGAGCCTGATGGGAAGCAGCTCAGACTTCTCTGCTCAGGGGAAGAAAGGGATAAGTATTTACCCACAGGCTCCTGTCTTCTGTTGGCCATGGGTGGCCCCCAGCACTAACTGCCCTGCTGCTGCTGCTGCTAAGTCGCTTCAGTCGTGTCCAACTCTGTGCGACCCCATAGACGGCAACCCACCAGACTCTCCTATCCCTGGGATTCTCCAGGCAAGAACAATGGAGTGGGTTGCCATTTCCTTCTCCAATGCATGAAAGTGAAAAGTGAAAGTGAAGTCTCTCTGTCATGTCTGACTCTTCGCGACCACATGGACTGCAGACTACCAGGCTCCTCCGTCCATGGGATTTGCCAGGCAAGTGTACTAGAGTGGGGTGCCATCGCCATCTCTAGTTATCCCTGGATGAGCACCCAGTGAACTTTACATAGCTGCTCCAGGAAGCCCTGGGGCAGGACACTGTCACCATACCATGGATCTGAGCTGTGTTGAAGCCTGAACAGACCTGGTCCCTGAAACAGTCAGCCAGGTAGCGAATGAAGCTGAGAGGATTTGAACAAAGGCACAGGAATGTCCCCTGTACCTCTCGTATTGGTCAAGGACCCTCTAAGTCCAACTGAGTCTTTATTCAAGTCTGTGACCTTTGACAGACCTTTAATGCAAGTGGGTGAGTGAAATAAGTGCTGGTCCCCTGCCCCAGCTGATCTCAAGGCCATGACTGATACTCATCATCTGTTTCTCCCACCCATTTTCCATTTTCTTCATGCTCTGGCTGTACTTAGCTGCTGTAAGTTCATGGCTTTAGGCCATGACAAACCCCTTTATCCCCCATGAGGTCTCATCCTCAATGTTTTGCTCTTATCAGGTCATGACTGCTGAGTTGCCTGTTCACCATAGCTGTTGGGTAAGAAAGCACTGAAAGTCACTTCCATAGATGCCTGGCTTCAGACACACACCTCCTACCCTCCCTGGCCAGTGAGCTGCAGTCAAGCCTCATGGCTACGGTGCCCTAGAGTGGCACAAGAAGTGTGAGAGCATCAGCCTGGGGCAAAAGCTAAGAGCGGAGGAGGTGACTCTCATGAAGGTGGCTGGGGCAGAAGCAACCAGCTGGAGGGACACCCAAATCTGGAGATACCTGGAGAACACAGCTGTCACCACCAAGACAAGTGATCAGGTCTGACCTCTCGAGTCCTCAGAGCCCATCAGAAGCAGACAGTGTGGATTTCAAGAGCATACGCAAGGAGACAGGACGGGGCAGTCCTAGTTCCCCAGTCCCCTCTTCTGCCCCTCAGGCTCCCCACTGACCTTGCTTGTACTGGCGCCTCGCGAGTCCTTCCTGAGCCAGTAGCCTAGGCTCCTCACGCTTGTTCTTGAACTGTTTGCTGGTCCCACGTCATTGTCCTTGCAGAGAGAGGCCAGGATGACTTCCCGAGCAGCTCCAGCAGCCCCTAGGCAGTAAGAGGAAGGGCCAGTGTCCAGCGTGAGCCTTCCCCGCCCAGGCCCCAGGGGCTTCTCCGCTTTCCCAGAGGCAGAAGAGCACAGCCTTGGGATGCAGACTCAGGGCATGACTGCTGCCTGGGGTCTGGGCTCTGCCACTACCGGGAGGTGAGACCACAAGATACTAGCTTCTCTGTTACCGACCTGGGCCCTTGGATTCTTCAATCAATAGAAATTGATAACAGGCAGGCACACCTCTACTGGGGTCCATGGGGCAGCATGAGGGAATGACAACAAGGAACAGGTATCCTTGCTCGCTCCTGGTGAGAAGCTGCTTAGGTCCTTAGATAAAATAACATGGGCCAGGTCCCTGGGTGGGGCAGGAAGTGGCTAGCTTGGATAGTCTGCCCACCCCTGTGGGGGTGCTGTGTGCTGGGATCATGTGCAGTACCCTGCTTTTGCTTCAGGCACCTAAGAAACAGCAATTGGTTTGTGGCCTTTTTGTATCCTATTGCTCATAATTGCCCCAGCTGCACATGAGTCCCTTATAGTTTCTGTAGTCTCTCATAGAGTCCCTTGGACTACAAGGAGATCAAACCAGTCAATCCTAAAGGAAATGAACCCTGAAGATTCATTGAAAGGACTGATGCTGAAACTGAAGCTCCAATACTTTGGCCACTTGCTGCAAAGAGCCGACTCACTGGAAAAGACCCTGATCCTGGGAAAGATTGAAGGCAAGAGGAGAAACAGGTGGCAGAGAATGAGATGATTGGATGGCATCACTGACTCAATAGACATGAGTTTGAGCAAACTCCAGGAGATACTGAAGGACAGAGAAGCCTGGCATGCTGCAGTCCATGGGGTTGCAAAGAGTTGGATGCTACTTAGTTAATAACTCGTTTCTTTGTATGCTGCTCCTGAAGAAGACTTTGTCCAGGTGCAAGCAATTCAGTGGCGGGTCCCAGGTCCCAGCCTGTCTCTGCCTCAGTTTCCTACTCTATAAACCAGGATGGTGATGATGATGATGACGATACTACTTCCTCCTGGGTTTGTATGGAATAAATGAAGTAATATGTGTGAAGTCTTTGGAGAGGTATGTTTTCAAGCATTTCATTTACTCTTCAGAAAAGTGTGATTTGTCACATATTACAGATGGGAACTGATGTTCCAAAATGAACAGGCACTTGAAAACCAAATTGTGTGACTCTGAGACCCTTGCTCTTTTTGGCCTCTCAAAGTCAGAAACACAGAGAAGCAGGCAGGTGAACGGGCTGAGAGTGGCCCCCACTGTGGCTGGGCTGGCCCTGGGTCCCTGCCAGGAATGGGGATTCCAAGCACTTCTGCTTCACCTTTACTTCTATCGGGCGTCCTGTAACAAGACCTGGGTCAGGAGCCAAAATTCCTGCTGCAGAACCAGATGCCCAACTGCAAACCAGATGGAAGCAGGAACAGAGACACAGGTGATCTTCTCTAGCCCTTTTCTTCTCCCCTCCCAGCAAGCAAAGCCTCGTGGTACCTTGGCCACCTACCCAGAAGCCCTGGAAAGAATGATGGGCTACCTTTGGGGCTTCTGCTGAAGTCGGAGTTGCCACTCAGTTTCAGGATCACATCAAAGTCCTTTACTTGGACAGACCCTAGATAGAAGGATGGAGGTTGTGGGATTTCTGCTCTGTGCAAGGGCTTCAACCAACCACATTCTCCACGCGCTCAGACCTTGTTTTTCTCCTGAGTTTACTTTTTGCAGCCCTGTGCCAAGCAGTCAATTAACAACCCTGCTTCTGCTCCCTCCCCAACCAAATGGGTACCAGATGCACCTCAGACAAAGTGGGGAAGAGAAACTTTACTCAGACAAATCAGCAGAGAAAACACAATTAGACAAAGCAAACAGAGCTGAAGAGGCGGCCGGCAAGCCAAGTGCCCTAGAGCCCACCTGCAACACATTTCCAAGAGTGCTTGAAATCAACCTCTCCTAATAAGGGCCATTGCCCAATGAAGGGAGGCTGTGACCACAGCAAATCCAGACAGCGGCCTGACGGGGGCAGGGAAAGTGGGAAGAGGTGAGTTTGCTTGTTTCCACCTTGGAGTCTCCAGGAAGGAGACTCCAGGAAGCAGCCTGTGGCTGCTGTAAAAACATGAGCGTTCGCTGCCAAGAAATTACCAGAAAATGGACCGAACTCTTTCCATATCTTGCAATCTAGACCTCCAGTTATAGCCAGGAGTTGCAGTCACTGGAACTGAGAAGGGAAAAGGCCAGGTTTGCAATAATTCTTTCTCTGGGGGGCCTGCTCACATCACAGAGCTGGAAATAGCAGCTGCCTCCCTGAGCAGGGCAGGAGGCTCCCTGAGTGCCTGCTTGGAGCAGCTTCTGCCAAAAGCCAAGACCTGGAGCACCCAGTTACTGGAGCCCCAGTTACATGGCCCTGCCACTCCCTGGGAGCCCCTGCTGCAGGTAGGATTCCTTTCCCCTCCACCAACATCACAGATACTAGACTGAGACTTGAAGAGCCACCTCTTAAACTCACAGAGGGGGACACTGCCAGAAGAGGGTGCCTAGAGCACAGTCCTTAGGATGAGACAGATCAAAGCTCAAATCCCAGTTCTACCACTTATAAGAAGCTGTGCAACCTTGAGCAAGTTGCTGAACCTCTCTGGGCTTATTTTCTCATTTGTGAACTGGAGATGTACACCTTATGTTGCTGGGAAGATTAAACGAGGTAAGTGCATATATGATGCTAAACAGACCCCTGGCACATAGCTGGGGCTCCATCAATGGCAGCAGGTTTGCACTGAGCTTTTTAGAAGGATTTTAAACACCTATTTAAACAAGGAGGCAGGAGAGGAGTGAATATGAAGAATAAATCTGTAGCTGCAAGGTGTCAGATGAAAAAGCTACAGTTGAAAAAACACAGGGAAGTGTTGATAGAACTACGTCATCCACACCCTCTTATAAAGAGAGGAACAGAGCTCTGCTAGCTTATTAGCAGGGGAAGTGTTCTATTTTTAAAAAAAAGAGAAAAGAAAAGAAAATCCACCCACAGGAGAATCAACTGTGTCGCATCCACAGAGCGGACAGGATCACCCAGCTGTGGTTCTTCACCACCTCCAAAGCCTTGCCCAATCCCCAAGCTGGCTTCCCACCCCTTCTCAAGCCTCTGATTCACAAGGACTGCCTTTCCTCTTTCCTGTTTACTCTCCCTCCGTTACAGAGATGATGCCCCATGGAAGTGGTGGATCCCACCTGGAAAGGAAGTGTCCCACAGGAGGCTCAGTCTCAGGAGCTGATTGTGACACCCCCAAAATCTGGCTGACATCCATGTTGGGGGTACAGGAGGTCACAACTCTTGTCCATGTCTGACACACCCCATGTCCCTCGAGTATGGCCAGCATCATCTATGAACCATTCCTCTGTGTGGACCGGAGCTACAGAACTCAAGCACTCACAGCGAGAGATAGAGGGGGTCACATTGCTGAAATCGAGGTGAACCAGGTCAAGTGCTATCACTTGCATTGGAGGATTTAACAGTCTGACAATGAACCTTGATCTGGAAGATTTTGCTTTTCCTAGGCACCTACATGGCCCTATGGTGGTCCCACTATAGGGAATGAATGGGTTGGCTGCTTGCTAGAAAAACACCAGGAGATGCTGCTGCTGCTGCTGCTAAGTCGCTTCAGTCATGTCCGACTCTGTGTGACCCCATAGATGGCAGCCCACAAG
Source organism: Raphicerus campestris (assembly GCA_006410735.1). NCBI lineage: Eukaryota > Metazoa > Chordata > Mammalia > Artiodactyla > Bovidae > Raphicerus > Raphicerus campestris. The sequence goes on from SJYW01044560.1 coordinate 7,060, forward strand.
GCTCCCCCAACCCTGGGGTTCTCCAGGCAAGAACACTGGAGTGGGTTGCCATTTCCTTCTCCAATGCATGAAAGTGAAAAGTGAAAGGGAAGTCGCTCAGTCATGTCCAACTCTTAGCGACCCCATGGACTGCAGTCTACCAGGCTTCTCCGTCCATGGGATTTTCCAGGCAACAGTACTGGAGTGGGGTGCCAGTGCCTTTTCCGCACCAGAAGAGTCAACAGAAACTGAGAGCCAGAGACTAGCCTCTGATTGACAGAAAGGCAGCAGGGAGCTGAGTCTTCATCCTCTGTGCCCTAGGACAACATCACTGGTATTGTTCTGAATGGTAGGTGATCAGGGGCTCTTCACCCAGAAGGCTTAGTGGGGCAGACAGTGTACCAGTTTTGGAATCAGCAGGCCCAAGTTTGAACTTGAGGCTAACATCTTCTATGTGGCTTCAGGAACAGGACTTAGTCTCTTTGGCTTCAGGTCCTCATGGTGCTCAACTGTCTGCAAAGAGTTAAGTACCATGACATGTATACAGAGCCTGGCTCGGGAAGAATGAATTCCCTTCCCTTTGGTTTGAGTTCACAGATAGGATCTGGCCAGACTTACTGTGCTGTCCTTTCATTCCTCAAGACCCCTAAGCTCAAGCACTGTCCCTGATCACTCCCATACCCTCCCACCCAACATATGCAGCCCCTGCTTCTACCCACAATTGCCTCTGCCTGGCTTCTCGGTCTCCACAGCAACAGGCTGTCCAAACCATGCTCCAGTGGGAGCTGGACAGCATTTCTCCTCTTCATCCCATCCTGAATCACCCAAAGGCAACTACTCAGAAATTAAGAACAAAATATCATCTCTGGCCAGCAGCAAAATGGTCAGAGCAAGAACATTTTTCTGCAAGAAACTGAACAGGGTAGTATAAAGGAATAGCAGTCCATCTGTTAGGGATCAAACTGCTCTGAGACCCAATTTGGACTTCATATCTCCCAGACAGGGGCTTGAGTTCAAGGGTAAAGAAAAACTAAAAGGATAAATCTGTGGAAATTAAAAGTTGACTTTTCTGACAAAAAAATAGCCTAGAAGCTCTGTCTTCCTTGTTTTCTCTTTTTGCATGTTCATCCCTGAGGCCAAAGGGGAAGTCACATCCTACCATGTAGAAAGGAGTCCTGCACTGGGCAGACCCTGAAAAGGACTCCCAGGTCCTAAACCACTTTGGCTTCTAATACCTACATCACTCACCCTAAACTGACTGGGGGAAGCACAGTCACAGTTATATTTGAGACTGGCACATCCTTCTAAATCCTTAGGGTACCCCAGTGCTTGAGGCAGAATTTTATCAGACCTCTTGTAAAGCCTGCCACCTGTTTCATAACAACAGCTGATTAAGATAAGCTCTGTGACAGCAGGGAACAATCCTCTCTTGTCCAGGACCANCAAAATCTGGCTGACATCCATGTTGGGGGTACAGGAGGTCACAACTCTTGTCCATGTCTGACACACCCCATGTCCCTCGAGTATGGCCAGCATCATCTATGAACCATTCCTCTGTGTGGACTGGAGCTACAGAACTCAAGCACTCACAGCGAGAGATAGAGGGGGTCACATTGCTGAAATCGAGGTGAACCAGGTCAAGTGCTNAAAAATCTGGCTGACATCCATGTTGGGGCTACAGGAGGTCACAACTCTTGTCCATGTCTGACACCCCCCATGTCCCTCGAGTATGGCCAGCATCATCTATGAACCATTCCTCTGTGTGGACCGGAGCTACAGAACTCAAGCACTCACAGCGAGAGATAGAGGGGGTCACATTGCTGAAATCGAGGTGAACCAGGTCAAGTGCTATCACTTGCATTGGAGGATTTAACAGTCTGACAATGAACCTTGATCTGGAAGATTTTGCTTTTCCTAGGCACCTACATGGCCCTATGGTGGTCCCACTATAGGGAATGAATGGGTTGGCTGCTTGCCAGAAAAACACCAGGAGATGCTGCTGCTGCTGCTGCTAAGTCGCTTCAGTCATGTCCGACTCTGTGTGACCCCATAGATGGCAGCCCACAAGGCTCCCCCAACCCTGGGGTTCTCCAGGCAAGAACACTGGAGTGGGTTGCCATTTCCTTCTCCAATGCATGAAAGTGAAAAGTGAAAGGGAAGTCGCTCAGTCATGTCCAACTCTTAGCGACCCCATGGACTGCAGTCTACCAGGCTTCTCCGTCCATGGGATTTTCCAGGCAACAGTACTGGAGTGGGGTGCCAGTGCCTTTTCCACACCAGAAGAGTCAACAGAAACTGAGAGCCAGAGACTAGCCTCTGATTGACAGAAAGGCAGCAGGGAGCTGAGTCTTCATCCTCTGTGCCCTAGGACAACATCACTGGTATTGTTCTGAATGGTAGGTGATCAGGGGCTCTTCACCCAGAAGGCTTAGTGGGGCAGACAGTGTACCAGTTTTGGAATCAGCAGGCCCAAGTTTGAACTTGAGGCTAACATCTTCTATGTGGCTTCAGGAACAGGACTTAGTCNACACCAGAAGAGTCAACAGAAACTGAGAGCCAGAGACTAGCCCCTGGTTGACAGAAAGGCAGCAGGGAGCTGAATCTTCATCCTCTGTGCCCTAGGACAACATCACTGGTATTGTTCTGAATGGTAGGTGATCAGGGGCTCTTCTCCACCCAGAAGGCTTAGTGGGGCAGACAGGGTACCAGTTTTGGAATCAGCAGGCCCAAGTTTGAACTTGAGGCTAACATCTTCTATGTGGCTTCAGGAACAGGACTTAGTCTCTTTGGCTTCAGGTCCTCATGGTGCTCAACTGTCTGCAAAGAGTTAAGTACCATGACATGTATACAGAGCCTGGCTCGGGAAGAATGAATTCCCTTCCCTTTGGTTTGAGTTCACATATAGGATCTGGCCAGACTTACTGTGCTGTCCTTTCATTCCTCAAGACCCCTAAGCTCAAGCACTGTCCCTGATCACTCCCACCCAACATATGCAGCCCCTGCTTCTGCCCACAATTGCCTCTGCCTGGCTCCTCGGTCTCCACAGCAACAGGCTGTCCAAACCATGCTCCAGTGGGAGCCGGACAGCATTTCTCCTCTTCATCCCATCCTGAATCACCCAAAGGCAACTACTCAGAAATTAAGAACAAAATATCATCTCTGGCCAGCAGCAAAATGGTCAGGGCAAGAACATTTTTCTGCAAGAAACTGAACAGGGTAGTATAAAGGAATAGCAGTCCATCTGTTAGGGATCAAACTGCTCTGAGACCCAATTTGGACTTCATATCTCCCAGACAGGGGCTTGAGTTCAAGGGTAAAGAAAAACTAAAAGGATAAATCTGTGGAAATTAAAAGTTGACTTTTCTGACAAAAAAATAGCCTAGAAGCTCTGTCTTCCTTGTTTTCTCTTTTTGCATGTTCATCCCTGAGGCCAAAGGGGAAGTCACATCCTACCATGTAGAAAGGAGTCCTGCACTGGGCAGACCCTGAAAAGGACTCCCAGGTCCTAAACCACTTTGGCTTCTAATACCTACATCACTCACCCTAAACTGACTGGGGGAAGCACAGTCACAGTTATATTTGAGACTGGCACATCCTTCTAAATCCTTAGGGTACCCCAGTGCTTGAGGCAGAATTTTATCAGACCTCTTGTAAAGCCTGCCACCTATTTCATAACAACAGCTGATTAAGATAAGCTCTGTGACAGCAGGGAACAATCCTCTCTTGTCCAGGACCATGTGTCCAGTATCTGCCCCAGTGCCTGGGACCTCAGAGGTGCTCAGTGAATCCCTGCGAGACAGAACTCCTCTGGGTGGCTGTGGATTCACTTGTGACACAGACAGTTCTGGGAAGAGATATCACAGGTAGACATTTTCAGCTCTGCTCCATGGGGCTTCAAATCCAGAATGATGTTCAGAAGGGATGTAGAAGTAGGGAACTGAAAAAAATGCCAGCAGAAGAGGAGATCTCAACTATCAGAGTGTTTACTTGTTTAGAACAAGGAGAAATACTTGAAAGCACTACATGAAAGGAGAAACACTTCATTTTGTTCAGTTCCTCAGTAGTGTCCAATTCTTGGAGACCCCATGAGCAGCACACCAGGCTTCTCTGTCCTTCACTATCACCCAGAGTTCGCTCAAACCCTTGTCCATTGAGTCGGTGATGCCATCCAACCATCCCATCCTCTGTCACCCCCTTCTCCTCCTGCCTTCAATCTTTCCCAGCATCACAGTCTTTTCCAATGAGTTGGTGTTTTTGCATCAAGTGGCCAAAGTATTGGAACTTCAGCTTCAGTACCAGTCCTTCCAATGAATCTTCAGGGTTGATTTCCTTTAGGATTGACTAGTTTGATCTCCTTGCTGTCATAGCTTTATAAAAACAAATAATCATGCTTTCCACAATGGATTTTAGATTCTTTCCATGCACACACACAAAAGAGAAAGGATGATCTCAAATTTTAGAATTTCCAGGTGTGTTACTTATCAACCTAGTCTATCCCAGCCCTTCTAATCCAGTTGCTAAGAACAAAGACTAGCGGCCTGTCCCTTCCATGCAGCCAGGATGTTGCCTACCACCATCCAGCATGGCAGCATATGGGGACCTTCCAATCCCACTGGTGAGGGAAACCAGTTCCTGCTCTTGGAAAAGCCAAGCCCAGAGGCTTAAGTGCAGTCTCCCTTCCTGATGCCAAACATGCAGCCAGTTTCCCAACTGGCCCTCCACTCTGGCTGCTGATCAGGACTTTAATTCTTTGCTGATCCCAAGTTAGCTAGCTGGGGTTCCTACCTCTTACTAAGAGTTTCTTGTACTGGGACTTGTGCTTGACAATGTGTATTATTGTCAAATATCAATATTTGTGAGGAGTGGGTGTTACAAGGAAATTCTCCCCAGCTAAAACCATGTGGAAGGTGAAATGTCTGTTCTTAAAAGCTATGAAATAATGCCACCCTAACTTGGCAGGGGGAGGTAGCATGTGATGAGGGGAGAAACACAAGCTACAAAGCCAAGGCATGCATACCATGTCTCAGCAATTCACTCTACAAAAAAAGTCTCTATCAAATCCCCGATGGGAAACACGCCTACAGAGTGAGTGGCTACCATTAAGGGAGCCTGGGGCTAACCTGAGACTGATGTTATACTGATTCCCATCTAGGGCAACATTTTCTAAACATACCTGACTCTTCCTAACAACCACAGCATAAATTAGTGCTAATTTTAGCCCCCAAGAGTCAACATGGATATCCAGCAAGATTTTAGTAACTAAAAATTCATAGGTATAAATTAATGCTTTCTGACTAACATCAACTGTTCCTCTTATGTTTTTCTGTGTATCATCTCAGAAAACCCTTTATTTTAAAATCGAGTTCTCTCATTTCTCCATAACTATCCACAGGTAACTTGTGGCCTCGGTACTGGGAGTTCTGTGTAAAATTCAAAGGCTTCTTTAGGCTTTACCCCATGAAATGTAGGTGGCAAAAAAAAAAAAAAAGATTAAAAAAAAAAAAAACACCAACAAAACCCAGAAAAATGAGTTTTGAAGCAACTCCAGTCAGTAGTTCAATTGCTTTGATCCCTTCCTTATCAGTGGTGTGTGTGTGTAGTCATATCCAACTCTTTGTGACCCCACGGACTACAGCCCACCCGTCTCCTCTGTCCGTGGAATTTTCCAGGCAAGAGTACTGGTATGGGTTGCCATTTTCTTCTCTAGGAGACCTTCCCAACCCAGGAAATGAGCCTGAGTCTCTTGCAGCTCCCGCATTAGCAGGTGAATTCTTTACCACTGTGCCACCTGGGAAGCCCACATGAAATGTAGGTGGCAAAACAAAACCAAATGAAAAAACGCCCCCCCCACCAGCAACCCAAAAAATGGGCCTTGAGGCAACTCCAGTCAATTGCCATTCAGTTGCTTTGATTCCCTCTGGATCAGTGACTGTCACCTGCCTCCACTCCCTGGCTTCTGATCTGTTTATCCAGCTCAGCTTTAATAGCCTCACCTCACCCTTAGACACAGCTCTCTTGCTCGCCCTGCTGCTTCCCTCTGATTTGGCTGAACACTTAGGGCTTCAACTGGCTGTGGCAAAAAAGATAAATCTTTGGAACAGAAGGAAAAGAGAGGGATGAAGCTGACCCTCAGGGCTAATGGAACAAAGGACTTGAATACTTCTAAGTGTTTCCTTCTCCAGTTCCCTCTCTGATCCCCTCTGGTGTCCAGCTCATTCTCTAAGATCAGCTTCCTTCACATGGTTGAAAATAGGCCATCAGCCACTCCCATAGTTCACATCTTTTTATCCAAGAGGGATTAAACTCATTCTATAGCACCAATTTAAAGAAAAGAAAACCCTGGGGAAGACTGCGAATGACTTGGTTTAGTGCTACGGTCGGAACATATATGTCTCCGCCCTCAAATTCATATGTTGAAATCTGAACCAGCAAAGGTGATGGTATTCTTAGGTGGGATGGTTGGGAGGTGCTTAAGTCATGAGGTGGGAACCATCAGGAATGGCATTGTACTTTATACAAGAGGCTCCAGAGAGATTCCCTAGCCCCTACCCTCTTGTTGTGAGGATACAACAAGAAGTCCACAGCTTGGAAGAAGCTGCTCATTTGGTCACATTGGCACTCCAATCTGCTACCCTCCAGAACTGGGAGAAATGGATTCCTACTGTTTATAAGCTGCCCATCTGTGGTGTTTTCTTACACCTGCCCAAACAGATTAAGACATTCAGATTATGTGCCCATCTCCATGACTGCTGGGTGTTATGACTGAAAATAACATAGATGGAGTGTAGGATAAGGTCCCCAAAGGGAAGTGTTATACCAAGACGGAAGGAAGGGTGATTACAGGCAAAAAAAGAAACAAAGTGATCTCCGCTATACCTTCCTTGATGACAATCTGGTATCTCTCCCTAAATACACTTCCCAAGACTGGTGTGGCTCCAAGTGTACCTCAGACAATTTTCATGCACCCACCCTTCCCATGCTGACAGATGACATTCTCACCATACTGTCTCAATTCACAAGAAGGATATCTTACATAGGTAGAACATTCTTTTACATAAGTTGTGGCAATAGGTTTTGTTTTGTTTTTTTGATCTGCCTCTTAAAGCAAAGAAAATAAAAGCAGAAATAAATAAATGAGACCTAATTAAATGCAAAAGCTTTTGCACAGGAAAAGAAACCGTAGACAAAATGAAGAGACAACCTACTGAGCGGGAGAAAATATTTGCAAATGACATGACAATAAGGGGTTAATATCCAAAATATACAAACACCTCATACAATTCAACAGCAACAAAATAAAACAGCCTGATTTAAAAGTGGGCAGAAGACCCAAACAGACATTTCTCCAAAAAAGAAATGCAAATGGTCAACAAGCACATGAAAAGATGGCCAACATCGATAATCATCAGGGCAAGGTAAGTCAAAAACACAATGAGATACCATCTCATACCTGTCAGAATGGTATATCACCAAAAAGCACACGAATAAGTATTAGGAGTGGAGTAAAGAGAACCCTTGTGGCTCAGCTGGTAAAGAATCTATCTTCCTGCAGTGCAGGAGACGTGGGTTCGATCCCCGGGTTAGGAAGATCCCCTGGAGAAGGGAAAGGATATCCACTCCAGTATTCTGGCCTAGAGAATTCCATGGACTGTAAATAGTCCATGGGGTCGCAAAGACTTGAACACGACTGAGTGACTTTCACTTTTGACTTTCACTTCGTATACTGTTGGTGGGAATGTAGATTGGTGCACCCCCTATGGAAAACAGCATGGAGTTTTCTCAAAACACTAACATTAGAACTGTCATATGACCTAGCAATTCCACCCCTAGATATGTGTTCAAACAAAACAAAACCATTAATTAAAAAAATACATGCACCCCAATGTTCACTGCAGCATTATTTACAATAGCCAAGATATGGAAGCAATCTAAATGTCTATCAAAAGATGAATAGTCCCAACAAGAACCTGTTGTATAGCACAGGGAACTCTGCTCAATATTCTGTAATAACCTTTTGGGAAAAGAATTTTAAAAAGAACAGATACATGTATAACTGAATCATTTTGCCATACACCTGAAACTAACAAAACATTGTGAATCAAATATACTCCAACATAAAATGAAAAATTTTAAAGTAAAACACTTTTTAAGAGAGCTGAATGTATAAAGAAGATATGTATACACAATGGAACACTAGTCAACCATGGAAAGGAATGAAATTTTGCCACTTGCAACAACATGGATGGACTTGGAGGGCACTATTGCTGCTAAGTCGCTTCAGTCGTGTCCGACTCTGTGCAATCCCAGAGATAGCAGCCCACCAGGCTCCCCCGTCCCTGGGATTCTCCAGGCAAGAACACTGGAGTGGGTTGCCATTTCCTTCTCCAATGCATGAAAGTGAAGATCGCTCAGTTGTGTCCAACTCCTAGTGACCCCATGGACTGCAGCCTACCAGGCTCCTCCATCCATGGGATTTGCCAGGCAAGAGTACTAGAGTGGGTTGCCATTGCCTTCTCCTGGAGGGCATTAGGCTAAGTGAAATGAATCAGACAAAAAGACAAATACTGTATGATATCACTCATTATGTGAAGTCTTAAAATACGACGACTCTAGTGAATATAACAAAAAGGAGCAGACTCACAGAGACAGAGAACAAATCGGTGGCCACCAGTGGTAAAAGGGAAAGGGGGGAGGGCTAACAGAGGGATAGGGGATTAGGAGATACAAGCTATTCTGTATAAAATAAGCTACAAAGCTCCTTCAAGAGAGGATTTTTGTTTGCTCTTGCTCATCACCAGTCTGGAACCACCTGAATCCAAGTTCAGGGCTTTATGGATTTTTTTGGATTATCCAGATGATGTTAAATCAACCTTAGAAGAAAAGAAACAGAGAGAAAGAGAAGGGAGGTGGAGGCAGGATAAGAAAGGAAGGAAGAAAGGGAGAGAGAGATGGAGGGAGGGAGGGAAGAAGAAAAGAAGAGAAGGAAGGAAACAAAAAAAGAAACTGAATAAAGAGAGAATTACTTTTAGTGCACCCTTACTCTGAGGATAAAGCCAATCAAGACACCAGCCTCATAGGTCTACATAAGAATGAGCATCACCAGTGCAATGGACATGAACTTGGGCAAACTTCAGGAGATGGTGGGGACAGGGAGGCCTGGCATGCTGCCATCCATGAGGTCACAGAGTCGGTCATGACTGAGTGACTGAACAACAGTGATAAGAATGAGAGTCAGACCCCCTATCTTGAGCTTCAAAACCTTGGTTCTCACCTCCCTGCCCCTTGTCACAAGCAGTCATCAAAAGTACAGCTCAGTTAGCAGTTGTTTCCTAACATATCAGCAAATGTTCTCCGAATCAAAGTTGCTTTGAATGAGTCACTTTACTTCTTCCATGATTTTGGCTTGGTAATTCCTCCCTATCTAGCTAGCTCCTTCGGGCTTTAAAATTGTGATTTTCATATTTTATCTGGAGTTTTTGTTTTCCCAGTGAGGTGAGGTGAAGTCGCTCAGTCGTGTCCGACTCTTTGCGACCCCATGGACTGTAACCTACTAGGCTTCTCCATCCATGGGATTCTCCAGGCAAGAATACTGGAGTGGGTTGCCATTTCCTTCTCCAGGGGAATCTTCCCGACCCAGGGATCGAACCCGGGTCTCCTGCATTGGAGGCAGACGCTTTAACCTCTGAGCCACCAGGGAAGCCCCTTTTTTCCCCCACTAGAAAAGCTGATTTAAATTTCCTAGCTTGCCATTTCAGGAGTTATTATCTTATCTGTTAATAAAAAATACCAGATCAGAAAATAAAGAAAAGAAAATAATCTGAAATACCACTATCAGAGATATCAGCACTAAAGTTGTAGTAAACATCTTTTCAGAATTCTACGCATACAAACATATTCTACATAAACATTCTACATAAATATAAATCCTGTGTTACTAACTAGTCTGTAATTTTTTGCTCAACATGATAATTTCCTATGTTAATATAGACAGATATTATCTATAATGTTTGCATAATAATATCTAACATTTATTGTGTACTTAGTATATATATGGGCTTTCAATATATTCATTCATTCAATCTCTGTCATACTTTCTGAAATAGGTTTTACAGATTATGAAGCTTATTTTGGAGATTTTAAAAACGTTTTAAATACTAGGAAACTCAGGCACAGAGATATTAAACGATGTAATCAAAATCATACTAGTAGTGAAAGTGGTAGTCGCTCAGTTGTGTCTGACTCTTTGCGACCCCATGGACTTCAGCATGCCAGGCCTCCCTGTCCATCACCGACTCCCAGAGTTTGCTCAAATTCATGTCCATCACGTCGGTGATCCCATCCAACCATCTCATCCTCTGTTGTCCCCTTCTCCTGTCTTCGATATTTCTCAGCATCAGGGTCTTTTCCAATGAGTCAGTTCTTTGCATCAGGTAGCCAAAGTATTGGAGCTTCAGCATCAGTCCTTCCAATGAATATTCAGGACTGATTTCCTTTAGGACTGACTGGTTGGATCTCCTTGCAGTCCAAGGGACTCTCATGAATCTTCTCCAACACCACAGTTCACAAGCATCAATTCTTCAGCATTTAGCTTTCTTTATGGTCCAACTCTAACATCCATAACTTCCACTGTATGGATGCATTTAATTTACTAAACCAAGCTCCTACCAATGGATAATTAAATAGTCACAGGGTGTTTTTACTATTACATAAAAATAGCTTTTAAAAAATCTGTTGCCCTACATCTTTTTTAAATTTAATTATTTTTAGTTGGAGGGTAGTCGCTTCACAATATTGTGCTGGTTCCTGTCATATAGCGACATCGATCAGCCACAGGTCTATGTGGTCCCTCCCTCTAAACCTCCCTCCCACCTCTCACTCCATCCCACACCTCTAGGTTGTCACAGAGCACTGGGTTGAGCTCCCTGTGTGATACAGCAAACCCCCAATGGTTATCTGTTTCACATGTGGTAATGTCTGTTTCAATGCTACTCTCTCAATTCATTCCTCCCTCTCCTTCCTTCCCATGTCCACAAGTCTGTTCTTTATGTCAGCGTCTNCCCTGTGTGATACAGCAAACCCCCAATGGTTATCTGTTTCACATGTGGTAATGTCTGTTTCAATGCTACTCTCTCAATTCATTTCACCCTCTCCTTCCTTCCCATGTCCACAAGTCTGTTCTTTATGTCAGCGTCTCCACTGCTGCCCTGTAGATAGGTTCATCAATACCATCTTTCTAGATTCCATATACACACATTAATATACAATATTTTTTCTGACTTACTTCTTTTGCATAATAGGCTCTAGGTTCATACGCCTCATCAGAACTGAGTCAAATGCATTCCTTGCCATATCTTTATGCACTTTTTTGTTTATGTCCTCAGAGAAAATTCCTACAAAGAGAATTACCATTTCAAGGATATATACATTTAAAATTTTAAATTTTGGTACATACTGCCAAACTGCGTTCCATAAAGGTTTACCAATTCACAGTCCCTCCACCAGTTTATAAAATGGCCTTATACATTGGCATCCTTTTTAGCACTGAGTTTTGTCAATATTTTCCTTCTTTGATGTTCAGAGCATTATTATTTGCATTTCTTTTCAAATGGCGCTATTGAACTCTTACTGTCTAGTGAGCT
>SJYW01044562.1:0-58518 GCA_006410735.1 Raphicerus campestris
AGCGTATTAAAAAGCAAAGCCATTACTTAGCCAACAAAGCTCCGTCTAGCCAAGGCTATGGTTTTTCCAGTGGTCATGTATGCATGTGGGAGTTGGACTGTGAAGAAGGCTGAGTGCTGAAGAATTGATGCTTTTGAACTGAGGTGTTGGAGAAGACTCTTGAGAGTCTGTTGGACTGCAAGGAGATCCAACCAGTCCATCCTAAAGGAGATCAGTCCTTGGTGTTCATTGAAAGGACTGATGGTGAAACTGAAACTCCAATACTTTGGCTACCTTATGCAAAGAGCTGACTCATTGGAAAAGACTCTGATGCTGGGAAGGACTGGGGGCAGGAGGAGAGGGGGATGAGAGAGGATGAGATGCCTGGATGGCATCACCTACTCGATGGACATGAGTTTGGGTGAACTCCAGGACTTGCTGATAGACAGGGAGGCTTGGCGTGCTGTGATTTATGGGGTTGCAAAGATTCGGACACGACTGAGAGACTGAACTGAACTGAATAGAACAAATCCTGGTTGGATTCCTGGGTCAGAAAGATGCGTCGGAGAAGGGTTAGGCTATCCACTCAAGTATTCTTGGCTTTCCCTTATGGTTCAAAATGTGGTAAAGAATCTGCCTGCAGTGCAGGAGATATGGGTTCGATCCTTGGGTTGGGAAGATACCCTGGAGAAGGGAAAGGCTATCCACTCCAGTATTCTGGCCTAGAGAACTCCATGGAATATAGTCCATGGGGTCACAAAGAGTCGGACATGACTGAAAGACTTCCACTTTAACTTTCAATAGAACAAATACTAAGTCCGTCTGTCTATCTGAGACCCCCAAAATAATAGAACAAATACTAAGTCCGTCTGTCTATCTGAGAGAAAGACCACTTCCATGTTATAGCAAAGGTTTCATAACATTATGCAACATTCATCTTCTGTTTCTTCTCAAATAAAGCATCTGACAATGCTGTATTTCAAATGCAACTTTATTTGGCAAGGGCATAGATTTACTGGTGAAAAAATTCTATTCCTCAAAAATGACACAATATCTTAAAAGTATTTCCATAAATGCTCTTTTTTGACATGTTGTTTCATTTTGTGTATCTTCAAGTGGAAATTTAGTGTTCCAGACAGAAACATCAAATCCAACATAAACAGACACCAATAGCCTTTATTTATTTTACTATAAAACTCATACAACTGAAACTCATACAATTATCATTACATGCTATCAGCTTAGTTTATATTCTCATGATTTTAGGAAAGTAATGGCTTGATGTTGAATGGTTTTGTAAATGTTATATGTATATACATATATATATACACTTTATAAAATATGTGTAAAATCAATAAATCATACTCTTGAAAATATAAGCATAGTTTTAGGTTTTTCATATATTTATGTTAATTGTGAAAATGAGTTTCGGTTTTGTAACTTTCTCATTAAAAGATTAATCATATATTGCAATATAATAGATATTAAAGTTAGTGTGATTTTTTTATTGATTCACATTATCCATGTAGTAGAGGGAATCTTTTCAATCTGTTAAATAACTACAAACTATCTGGTGGTTTAAGTGGAGAATACTTATTTTGAATTGAAAAATCTAAGCTTCCATTAGTTTTTGTTTAATTTGTTGAGGATCTCAAGACAGTCTGATTTAACCCAATTGGATTGAATATATAAAGGAATTTTAACCTTAGGTCAGGAATACTTTGCTTGGATTCTTGTCTCACTGAGCAATAGGAGTAATTAGAAAATTTAGCACTTATTTAACATTTGCTAAATGATATAGAATTTAAGATTTTCAAAGTGGGATTCCGTTGGAATTAACATTTATTGAAAACTATGGTTTCTTAAGTGATCACATAAAATATGAACTGATTATCAGAGAAACTCTGCCTGTCAATTAAGTATTACTATCTTATTTAAGATAAGAAGATATAGAACTTAAGTGCTGTGTTCAATATTTGTGAGTTTGTAAATGAAGAACAAGAATTTAAAAATCTATCTCAAAGTCTAGGATTCCTTAGATTAAACACTGGAAATCATTATATCACATTGGCTTGGATTTTGCAGAGTCAAGTGGTAGGCAGAGAAACATCTTGAATGGTAATCTATATCAAATATTATAACCATTAAAGCAGGGAATGAACTAACACTTAGCTCTTATTCCGTCATTTGTTATCCCATCCTAAAGGACTCAGCACTACATCATGTGTTCATGTTGTTTACTAAAAAAAAAAAATCCAGAGTAGCCCTGCATCATATACATAGTGCATATTGTGTGTATCCCTTCAACCCTGACAATCTTTGATCAATCATTCTTATTTGGGCTTTCCTGGTAGCTAAGACAGTAACCTGTCAATGCAGGAGATACAAGAGACACAGATTCAGTCCCTGGGTTAGGAAGATTCCCTGGGGAAAGGAACAGCTACTGACTCCAGTATTCTTGTCTGGAGGGTTCCATGGACAGAGGAGCCTGGCAGGCTATGGTCCATGTGGATGCAAAAGACCAGACATAACTGAGCAACTAACCCTTAGATGTAATCAATATTTTTCAGTGTTTTCCTTTCAGTGACAGAGGTATTTCCATTTTCAAAATGCATGTACATACACACAGAGTCTTAGGAAGGCATTGGAAATGTTTTCCCAGTAGTTTGGGGAAGTTGATGCATCTCTGCTGTGAACCCTCAGCCCTAACTTTGGTAGGACATTAACTCGCTAATCTGCATTTCCACTGTCTTGCTTAACTGAAAATGTATTGGCTTAATGTCATTTGGTGGAGAAGGAGCTGCAATTAATAAATTTTATTTATACTTAGAAAATAACTCTTTCTGGTGGTTTTTACAAAGATCAAACAAATGACAATCAAATATAACACAATATAAGAACATTTGTATTTATTTTTCTGTTTGATTTTCTAATTAGCTTAAAACACCCTAGATGTGGGCATGCATATGGTGCCTAATCTCACTGTATTTAAAGAGCCACTCACATTTCCCACTCCTCCCTCCTCCAGCAGGAGGAGGAAAGCCTTCCCTCTCCCTTCTCTCCCTGCCTACTGGAAGCTATTACGCTAATAACAGAAAGAGAAGAAAGGCCATTTTGACAGCAAGCTAACTTTACTTTTATGGTTTGTATCCATGCCTTATTTTGTACTTGTCATTAATTCAGTCTGAATGACTTGGCTGCATTTGAAGGAAAACCATATTCAATCTCTGGATTATATAAAAAGTATAAATGTCAGGTACTCCTGATAGGGCCATTATTTTCCCCTTGCAAATATCATCTTAATATCTCTCTTCTTTAAAACAATTTAAATTGTTTAAATTGTTATACAATTTAAATNCTAAGGAGGAGATATAGAATTGAAATCAACTAACAAAACTTATATGCAGAGTACATCATGAGAAATGCTGGGCTGGAAGAAGCACAAACTGTACAAAGATTGCCGGGAGAAATATCAATAACCTCAGATATGCAGATGACGCCACCCTTATGGCAGAAAGTGAAGAGCAACTAAAAAGCCTCTTGATGAAAGTGAAAGAGGAGAGTGAAAAAGATGGCCTAAAGCTCAACATTCAGAAAACGAAGATCATGGCATCTGGTCCCATCACTTCATGACAAATAGATGGGGAAACAGTGGAAGCAGTGTCAGACTTTATTTTGGGGGTCTCCAAAATCTCTGCAGATGGTGACTGCAGCCATGAAATTAAAAGATGCTTACTCCTTGGAAGGAAAGTTATGACCAATCTAGACAGCGTATTAAAAAGCAAAGCCATTACTTAGCCAACAAAGCTCCGTCTAGCCAAGGCTATGGTTTTTCCAGTGGTCATGTATGCATGTGGGAGTTGGACTGTGAAGAAGGCTGAGTGCTGAAGAATTGATGCTTTTGAACTGAGGTGTTGGAGAAGACTCTTGAGAGTCTGTTGGACTGCAAGGAGATCCAACCAGTCCATCCTAAAGGAGATCAGTCCTTGGTGTTCATTGAAAGGACTGATGGTGAAACTGAAACTCCAATACTTTGGCTACCTTATGCAAAGAGCTGACTCATTGGAAAAGACTCTGATGCTGGGAAGGACTAGGGGCAGGAGGAGAGGGGGATGAGAGAGGATGAGATGCCTGGATGGCATCACCTACTCGATGGACATGAGTTTGGGTGAACTCCAGGACTTGCTGATAGACAGGGAGGCTTGGCGTGCTGTGATTTATGGGGTTGCAAAGATTCGGACACGACTGAGAGACTGAACTGAACTGAATAGAACAAATCCTGGTTGGATTCCTGGGTCAGAAAGATGCGTCGGAGAAGGGTTAGGCTATCCACTCAAGTATTCTTGGCTTTCCCTTATGGTTCAAAATGTGGTAAAGAATCTGCCTGCAGTGCAGGAGATATGGGTTCGATCCTTGGGTTGGTAAGATACCCTGGAGAAGGGAAAGGCTATCCACTCCAGTATTCTGGCCTAGAGAACTCCATGGAATATAGTCCATGGGGTCACAAAGAGTCGGACATGACTGAAAGACTTCCACTTTAACTTTCAATAGAACAAATACTAAGTCCGTCTGTCTATCTGAGACCCCCAAAATAATAGAACAAATACTAAGTCCGTCTGTCTATCTGAGAGAAAGACCACTTCCATGTTATAGCAAAGGTTTCATAACATTATGCAACATTCATCTTCTGTTTCTTCTCAAATAAAGCATCTGACAATGCTGTATTTCAAATGCAACTTTATTTGGCAAGGGCATAGATTTACTGGTGAAAAAATTCTATTCCTCAAAAATGACACAATATCTTAAAAGTATTTCCATAAATGCTCTTTTTTGACATATTGTTTCATTTTGTGTATCTTCAAGTGGGAATTTAGTGTTCCAGACAGAAACATCAAATCCAACATAAACAGACACCAATAGCCTTTATTTATTTTACTATAAAACTCATACAACTGAAACTCATACAATTATCATTACATGCTATCAGCTTAGTTTATATTCTCATGATTTTAGGAAAGTAATGGCTTGATGTTGAATGGTTTTGTAAATGTTATATGTATATACATATATATATACACTTTATAAAATATGTGTAAAATCAATAAATCATACTCTTGAAAATATAAGCATAGTTTTAGGTTTTTCATATATTTATGTTAATTGTGAAAATGAGTTTCGGTTTTGTAACTTTCTCATTAAAAGATTAATCATATATTGCAATATAATAGATATTAAAGTTAGTGTGATTTTTTTATTGATTCACATTATCCATGTAGTAGAGGGAATCTTTTCAATCTGTTAAATAACTACAAACTATCTGGTGGTTTAAGTGGAGAATACTTATTTTGAATTGAAAAATCTAAGCTTCCATTAGTTTTTGTTTAATTTGTTGAGGATCTCAAGACAGTCTGATTTAACCCAATTGGATTGAATATATAAAGGAATTTTAACCTTAGGTCAGGAATACTTTGCTTGGATTCTTGTCTCACTGAGCAATAGGAGTAATTAGAAAATTTAGCACTTATTTAACATTTGCTAAATGATATAGAATTTAAGATTTTCAAAGTGGGATTCCGTTGGAATTAACATTTATTGAAAACTATGGTTTCTTAAGTGATCACATAAAATATGAACTGATTATCAGAGAAACTCTGCCTGTCAATTAAGTATTACTATCTTATTTAAGATAAGAAGATATAGAACTTAAGTGCTGTGTTCAATATTTGTGAGTTTGTAAATGAAGAACAAGGATTTAAAAATCTATCTCAAAGTCTAGGATTCCTTAGATTAAACATTGGAAATCATTATATCACATTGGCTTGGATTTTGCAGAGTCAAGTGGTAGGCAGAGAAACATCTTGAATGGTAATCTATATCAAATATTATAACCATTAAAGCAGGGAATGAACTAACACTTAGCTCTTATTCCGTCATTTGTTATCCCATCCTAAAGGACTCAGCACTACATCATGTGTTCATGTTGTTTACTAAAAAAAAAAAATCCAGAGTAGCCCTGCATCATATACATAGTGCATATTGTGTGTATCCCTTCAACCCTGACAATCTTTGATCAATCATTCTTATTTGGGCTTTCCTGGTAGCTAAGACAGTAACCTGTCAATGCAGGAGATACAAGAGACACAGATTCAGTCCCTGGGTTAGGAAGATTCCCTGGGGAAAGGAACAGCTACTGACTCCAGTATTCTTGTCTGGAGGGTTCCATGGACAGAGGAGCCTGGCAGGCTATGGTCCATGTGGATGCAAAAGACCAGACATAACTGAGCAACTAACCCTTAGATGTAATCAATATTTTTCAGTGTTTTCCTTTCAGTGACAGAGGTATTTCCATTTTCAAAATGCATGTACATACACACAGAGTCTTAGGAAGGCATTGGAAATGTTTTCCCAGTAGTTTGGGGAAGTTGATGCATCTCTGCTGTGAACCCTCAGCCCTAACTTTGGTAGGACATTGACTCGCTAATCTGCATTTCCACTGTCTTGCTTAACTGAAAATGTATTGGCTTAATGTCATTTGGTGGAGAAGGAGCTGCAATTAATAAATTTTATTTATACTTAGAAAATAACTCTTTCTGGTGGTTTTTACAAAGATCAAACAAATGACAATCAAATATAACACAATATAAGAACATTTGTATTTATTTTTCTGTTTGATTTTCTAATTAGCTTAAAACACCCTAGATGTGGGCATGCATATGGTGCCTAATCTCACTGTATTTAAAGAGCCACTCACATTTCCCACTCCTCCCTCCTCCAGCAGGAGGAGGAAAGCCTTCCCTCTCCCTTCTCTCCCTGCCTACTGGAAGCTATTACGCTAATAACAGAAAGAGAAGAAAGGCCATTTTGACAGCAAGCTAACTTTACTTTTATGGTTCGTATCCATGCCTTATTTTGTACTTGTCATTAATTCAGTCTGAATGACTTGGCTGCATTTGAAGGAAAACCATATTCAATCTCTGGATTATATAAAAAGTATAAATGTCAGGTACTCCTGATAGGGCCATTATTTTCCCCTTGCAAATATCATCTTAATATCTCTCTTCTTTAAAACAATTTAAATTGTTTAAATTGTTATACAATTTAAATTTAATTTAAATTTTTATACAATGTATCTTCTACCATGGACTCAGAGATGCAGAAATGACTGTGAAAGATCACCTGGCTTCTTTTCATATGTTCATTCCATGTTTTCTCTCCAAAATTCATCCCATGATTTTTCTCTACACCTTTCCCTTGCTCTACAATTGTGTGGCTATTTTATTTTCAGTGCAATCAAATGCTGAATTCTAATGATACACACCTGTGTTTATTAAATATGAAAGCTGGCATATCCAAAATGATTTCCTGTTTTGCATAAGTAAGCAAGAATTACTATCAAAAGAAATTGGATATACTTAAAGAAGAAAAAATGGTCAGGATGTTCAAATGAGCCTGAATATAAAATATTTTGTGTGTCTGTTCCTTTGTGTTATTTCTGGCAATTTTGCCCTAAAGTTACAAAACAGTAACCAAGAACATAAAAGTATTTGTTCTCTTTACCTTAGAAAAAATGGCGCACATTCAGTGATGTTTCATTTCTGTCAGCATATGTAAAAGTCTTTAGGAAAAAGTCTTTAGTCTTTAGGAAATTAAAGAAGATTTTGAAAGCTTTTAAACATTGGCTTTTACAATAATATAACAGAAATTTTAGATTGTAGTCATTAGATTTTACTTGGTACTAAGTCGTTTTAGTCTAACAATTCAAGCTTTCTTTTGATAGTACAAAAAATTGTTTGATTATTACTAGATTAGACTATAAAGTCACTTGGGGCAGGAAACGGACTACACATTCCTGAAGAGTAGTATCTAAATTGTCAAGAACAGTTTTATCTGACTACTAGTAGACTTTGTGTTCAGTCTCCTAGTAGAGGTGATTTTTATTTTACTTGCATCTGCAATTTATTACATATGCACTCTCATTTCTATCGATATTGTTATATTCATCCACACAGTTCATAGGGTTCTCGTGGATCTGTCCTGCAAAATTTTAACAAGACAGTATATTCCAGCAACTTACTTGCTGTGTAAGTGTATCTACATATATTTTGTGTGTGTGTGTGTGTGTGTGAGAGAGAGAGAGAGAGAGAGAGAGAAAATAGAAAAGATGATGCAAGAGTGTGTTCAAAATCAGAGATTTTTACCTATTGGAATTTTTAATTATGCTATCAAGTTAAACTTAAATCTGATAAATTTTATATTTGAATATTAAATTGCTCATTGATATTATTTCTATTGATTTATTTCCTTTGCTATGGTTTGCTCAGTTACTCTTTGAGTCTGACTCTTTGAGTCCCCGTGGACTATAGCCTGCCAGGCTCCTCTTTCTGTGGAATTTTTCAGGCAAGAATACTGGAGTGGGTTGCCATTTCCTCCTCCAGTTCCGTTGCTAACACAGATGTATTTTTAAGAGATTTCATAGTTCTACCAATGTTTTCCATGAGCATAATGTTATTGTTCATTTTGCAAAAAGACCCAGGCCTGCTGTGTTACAATAGTACCACATGGTGACCAACTCCTTCTCATGAATAACCCCAGGCTTTGGAATATGAGCCAAGTTCTAGGTCAATGATCTCCTGTTGCTTTATTCTGATCTTTCTGGTACAATTTCATTTCTGACTGGGCAAGTGTCATTCAGCAACAATAACAAAGTCCTTGCCTAGAGGATTTAACACAGATGAACCTAGTTGTATGTGTCTTTTTAAAAGAGCTAGCAGACTCTTGACTTTTTGTCACTTAGAGTCTGATTTTCTCATAAGCTTAAAGTGACCTATGTTATAAGTAAACCAATAGAGTCTTGTGTATGTCAAAATTTCATAATTTAAAAGTTTGATGATTTAAATACATTTAGTATAGATAATTAGCTCTAAGTTTTTAATCAATGCCCTTGGGCAGAAAAACAGACATGAAAAGGTAAAAGACCACTAGATAAAGTATAAGAAATGAAATACCATCTTGAAGCATAAGACCAGAGTAAGAATAACATATGCAGCAAAGAAAAGTAGATATGTTAAAGCAAAGTTATAATTATGCATTATGGTCATTGTAAAAATGATTATAAAGATTGTGATTGCTTATTTCAACTGGATCTATATGAATTGAATTCTTTGAAAATTTGATCTTATGTAATATTCTCTTAGTTTCTATATGGAAACAGAGAAAATGATAAGTACCAAATAAATCCAGATTCATAAAATTTTTTTGTGTATATAAGAAAGTAAACTTGAGAAAAATAAAACAAACAAAAATCCCTGGGTGATGAAAATATCAATAACTTATTTGTGTACCTAGTTTCCAGAGTTATTCATTTCATATCAAAATATTATGTGACTGCTTCATTGATGTTACATACATACAATTTTAGAAGTACCTTTAGTTCAGTCAAAAACAAATGCTGAAAAGTTTTGGATAAAATTGTTCATTTTCATAAAGTATATAGAATATAGATATTGAAAATGGAAAGATTTTATATAGAAGGATGTACAGATAACACTAATCAAAATTTTTCCTTATAAAGGCCAACTGGCACCAATATTATCTCAAAATTATCTACATAATTGGAAATGAATGAAAAATTACTCATTGTAAAGTATAGGTTGGGATCAAGACATATGGGTCCTTTAACCACAAAGATCAAATCTGAGGAAAATGGGGTTTCTGAGGACAGTAATTATGAGTTCGTATTGTGATAAAGATCCAGGACATTGCTGATTTTAGTGCTTTATTTTCGTATGCAGCAATATAAATAGCAATGATAACAATTGGCAGCTAGTATGTTTTGTTATATACTAAGTGTATCACNGTATATAAGAAAGTAAACTTGAGAAAAATAAAACAAACAAAAATCCCTGGATGATGAAAGTATCAATAACTTATTTGTGTACCTAGTTTCCAGAGTTATTCATTTCATATCAAAATATTATGTGACTGCTTCATTGATGTTACATACATACAATTTTAGAAGTACCTTTAGTTCAGTCAAAAACAAATGCTGAAAAGTTTTGGATAAAATTGTTCATTTTCATAAAGTATATAGAATATAGATATTGAAAATGGAAAGATTTTATATAGAAGGATGTACAGATAACACTAATCAAAATTTTTCCTTATAAAGGCCAACTGGCACCAATATTATCTCAAAATTATCTACATAATTGGAAATGAATGAAAAATTACTCATTGTAAAGTATAGGTTGGGATCAAGACATATGGGTCCTTTAACCACAAAGATCAAATCTGAGGAAAATGGGGTTTCTGAGGACAGTAATTATGAGTTCGTATTGTGATAAAGATCCAGGACATTGCTGATTTTAGTGCTTTATTTTCGTATGCAGCAATATAAATAGCAATGATAACAATTGGCAGCTAGTATGTTTTGTTATATACTTAAGTGTATCACATTTATTGTCACAGTTGACTATATCAAACACTTTTAAATATATATCATCTATCTTATCTATAAAATGAGGAGGTACATATAACCAGTAGCTTATCAACTGCAGGGTACCAATACCATGTCCCACGTTCTTTGTAGATACCACTTTATACTGGTATCATCTTCCATTTTTGCTGATAAATATTATCATAAGTATTATTCCTATTTGGTAATACCAAGGAAAGTGAAAAGAAGGTAGTGACAGCAATTATGTGGAATATATATTGTCAAACATAGTTTAAAGGATATTTTAAAAAGCAAGATAACTTTTTTCATAGTGTATTTTGTGATAAATAAAAAGTTTAAATAGATTAGGTTTGTACTAAAATTTAGAAGATAAGTGGCTGATTATTTAAATTATTCCATTTTTTTCAGAATAGACAAATACTTTATGCTTTGGGCTTATTATAGTAATAATTGTAAAATGGGCAAACAAAATCATTCAGAATATTAAACGTGTTTTTTTAATACCTATACCTCTTATGTATTGATTGCTATTAATTTTTTTCATTAAAATTTGAAAGAGAAAATAGAACACCTTTTTATACATTTTAATAAGGAGTAGTATGGGAGTTTTCAAAGGCTAAGAAAAGTGCCTAGAATTCGCTTTGGCCATCAATTCCTATGGCTAGATGACTAGTGAAGAACAGAATAGATGAGGTACATCGAGACTGAATTTGCAGTTGATAATGTCCTTGCAGTCCTGTCCTGTTTTAGAAAACCTTCTTAGCTGAAAAGCCAATTTGGAAATCTCCTCAAGGTTAGAACATTTGAACTTAAACTCTATTCAAAGATGACAATGTATTTTACTAGCTTTTTGATGAAAATTCCATTCCGAGTTTAATTTGTGTGAAACTTAGATTTTAAACTTAAACTGTGAAATTATGGTCAAAATTAAAGAAATAAAAAAGGAAAAATGTATTACCACCTACTCTTCAACTGAGTATTTCTACTAATCATAGAATTATACCTTTCTGTATAAGCAATGCAGCAAGCTAAATATTTCAGGG
Source organism: Raphicerus campestris (assembly GCA_006410735.1). NCBI lineage: Eukaryota > Metazoa > Chordata > Mammalia > Artiodactyla > Bovidae > Raphicerus > Raphicerus campestris. Next base: position 11,479 of record SJYW01044562.1, read on the forward strand.
CCACTCAGTAGAGAATTTGAGAGATGGATGTTAAGAGTAATAGCATTCAGATACAGTTCCAAGATTTCATTCCAGACTACCTACAAATTTTCAACATATCTTGGTCTTCAATCCAGGTATACAAATATAATGAACACTGATTTCAAAATTCAAAAGAAAAACTATCTCACTATCACTTTAAATTTATGCTTTTATAGTAAGGATTCAAAAAGGCATAAATTTCAGAGATTATTGGGCAGATTACTTAATACTTCTGGGTCATAATTTCCTTAACTGTAATAAAGGAGCAAATTTTAAAAGTCTATGCCAAAAATATAAACTTCTCTTGTTTCTTCACTTCTTCTTTCCCTGCCCACGCTCTCCCTCTCTGCCTTAGTTTCTCCTTCTCCTCCTCTCTCTCTGCCTCCCTCTCTTTTTCCTTTTCCTTTCTGAGCTTCTTTTTCTTTTTATATCATTTTGGTTTTTTGTGATTCATGTGATGATATATATGAAAGTGTTTATTATAATGCATGTAAACATGTGTTCATGAAAGTGCTTTCAATTCTACATATGATCAAAAATGAACCAATTTTTAGACAATTTCATTGGGCTGCTTTTTTAATGAGGTTTGTGTCTAAAGGTCTATATAAAACACGTCTTTTGCAAGTATTTTTCCCAGTGTCAGGTTTATATTTGTATTTTTGTAACCTTTGCTTTGAAACAAAAATCAATGTTATAAAGTTAAATGGCTCATTCTCTGGACAAGACATACTTTCTTTGCAGCCTATACTGCTGTCTCTAGAATAAATACTGCCACCATGGCCAGCTGTCAACTACTGGGATAATAATTGGTTCACAATACTCCAGAAAATTTGATGGTTCTTACAGGCCTGTATAAACAGGCTCTAGCACGCTGCTGCCTAAAATCTGCAATTTAGTAATTAATACTGAACAATGTGTGCTAAGTTGCCTCAGTTGTGTCTGACTCTTGGACCCTATGGACTGTAGCCCACCAGGCTTCTCTGTCCATGGGGTTCTCCAGGCAAGATTACTAGAGTGCATTGCTATGCCCTCCTCCAGAGGATCTTCCCAATCCACGGATCAAACCTACATCTTTTACACACCTACTGCATTGGCAGGCCTGGAGAAGGCAATGGCAACCCACTCCAGTACTCTTGCCTGGAAAATCCCATGGACAGAGGGGCCTGGTGGGCTGTCGTCTATGGGGTCACACAGAGAGTTGGACACAACTGAAGTGACTTAGCAGTAGCAGCAGCATTGGCAGGCCAGTTCTTTACCACTAGTACCACCTGGGAAGTCCAATACTGAACCTACCAGTATTTTAATATTTTAGAAAGGAATGTCGTTCCTTTTGATTCAGGTTTTAAATATATGCTAACCAAACAATCAAGAATTAATTAAATATTTTAGAACATATTTTACAAATGAAAGCAGATTCAATTATTTGAATAATCTTCCTTCAGTTATATAGTCAGACATGTTTTGAACTTTGGTTTTCACCAAACTTTTAGAAATTGTGATCCAGTTTAAGAGCAATGAACTAGAGTACACACATCAGTGGATTTTAGTATATTAAGAGTTGTGCAGTCATTCCAACTATCTAAATTTAGAACATCATAATCACTCCAAAATAAATCCCAAGCTCGTTATCAATCATTATGTATTTCAACTCTTCCCAGGCCTGGCATCTACTTATCTACCATGCTTGCCTATTTTAGGCATTTCATATAAATGGAATCATATAGTATGTGACTACTTTCTTTCACTTTGCATGTTTTCAATGTTTAAACAAGTTGCTGTATGTATCAGTATTCCATGCCTTTTCATAGTCAAAAATATTCCATTGTATGGAAACAGACATTTTGTTTATCCATTCATCAGTTAATGAATGAATGTGTTGTTTTCACCTTTTGGAGATTGTTAAGAAGATTCACATATAATTTTTTATATTTGTTTTCAATTATTTTTGGTATACACCTAAGAGTACAATTCCTTAGTTATATATGGTAACTCTATGATTAACTTTTTGAGAACTACCAAACAAAGTTCCGAAGTAGCTGAACTATTCAACAATCCCACTATCAATATATGAAGATTTTATTATTCTACANGTGTGTGTGTGTGTGTGTGTGTGTGTGTGTGTGTATATATATACATATATATACACATACATATATATATATATACACACACCATATTTACTTTTCTCTTTCTGACAGTTTATTCTTTATAAAATACTCTAGGTTGATTCACCTGAACTCAATCTCATAAAAACAACCCAATCAAAAAATGGACAGAGTATCTAAACAGACATTTCTCAAAAGAGGATATACAGATGGCAAATAAACACATCAAAACAAGGTAAACATCACATTACTGGAGAAGTGCAAATCAAAACTACAATGAGGTACTACTCACTCCANTAAAAACAACCCAATCAAAAAATGGACAGAGTATCTAAACAGACATTTCTCAAAAGAGGATATACAGATGGCAAATAAACACATCAAAACAAGGTAAACATCACATTACTGGAGAAGTGCAAATCAAAACTACAATGAGGTACTACTCACTCCATTCAGAATGGCCTTCATCAAAAAATCTATAAAAAATAAATGCTGGAGAGGATATGGAAAAAGGGAATACTCTTGCACTGTTGGTGGAAATGTAAATTTATACAGTCACTATGCAGAACAATATGGATATTCTTTAAAAACTAGGAATAAGTATACCATATGTTCCAGCAACCCCACTACTGGGCATATATTCTGAGGAAACCATAATTCAAAAAGACATATGTATCTCAATGTTCACTGCAGTACTACTTACAATCACCAGGATATGAAAGCAGCCTAGATGTCCATTGACAGAAGAATATACAAAGAAGTTGTGGTACATATATAAATAGAATACTACTCAGCCATAAACTTTTCCTATTTGAAAAATTCAAACAGAAATTGAAGAAAGTCAGGAAAACCACTAGGCCATCCAAGTATAACCTAAAACTAACCTCTTATGATTATACAGTGGAAGTGACAAATAGATTCAAGGGATTAGATTTGGTAGACGGAGTGCCAGAATAACTATAGACAGAGGTTCATATCATTGTACAGAAGGTGGTGACCAAAACCAGAAAAAGACAAATGCAAGATTGCATAATCGTTGTCTGAGGACCAGACATGGAACAATGGATTGATTTGAAATTGGGAAAGGAGTATGTCAAGACTGTATATTGTCACCCTGCTTGCTTAACTTACATGCAGAATACATCATGTGAAATAGACTGGAAAAATCACAAGCTGGAGCCAAGATTTTTTGGAAAAATATTGACAAAAGAAGATATGCAGATGATACTATCCTTATGACAGAAAATAAGTAATTAAACAGCCTGTTCATGAAGGTGAAAGAGCAGAGTGAAGAAGCTGGCTTAAAACTCAACATTCAAAAAAACTAAGATCATGGAATCTAGTTCCATCACTTCATGGAAAATAGAGGCAGAAAAATGAAAACAGTGACAGAATTTATTTCTTGGTCTCTAAAATCACTGCGGATGGTGACTGTAGACATAGAGTCAAAACTATGTTTTTTTCCAGTAATTATATATGGATATGCGAGTTGAACCATGAAGTCAGAACACTGAAAAATTGATGCCTTCATACTGTGGTGTTGAGAGTCCTTTGAACAGCAAGCAAATCAAACCAGTCAATCTTAAAGGAAACCAGTCCTGAATATTCATATTGGAATGACTGATGCTGAAGCTGAAGCTCCAGTACTTTGGTTTCCTGGTGCTAAGAGACAACTCATTGGAAGAGAATCTGGTGCTGGAAAGACTGAGGACAGGAGCAGAAGGGGATGACAGAAGATGAGATGATTGTATGGCATCACCAACTCAATGGACATGAGTTTGAGCAAACTCAAGGAGATAACAAAGGATAGGGAGGGTAGGAATGCTCTAGTCCATGGGGTCACAAGGAATCAGATATGACTTAGTGACTGAACAACAATAAAAAGGAATGAACTTGAGTTACTATATTTTTAATGTTAGCTATTAATATCATAGAAGAGCCCACAGTCAAAGGCATTTTGGTTTTGACATCTATTTCTCTAATGAATAATGATGCTGAACCTTTTTTAACGTGCTTCTTGGCCATTTTTAAACCATCTTTAGACCAAGCCTTTCTCATGGATTGACACTTCTATGCTTTTAAATTTCCTTTGTCTTTAGTAACTATTTTTATCTTAAGGTGTTTTTCCTTTGCTTTTTTGTTTTTAAATCTGACATTAATACTGCAATTCCACTTCTCTTTAGAAAAAAGAGAAATGTTGCAGAGGATGTTTTTTTACATGTTTCAAACTATGTGTGTTTTTTAATATGATGTATGTCCATTGTAGACATCATAGAGTTAGGCCAAAGCTTTTCATTCATTCTATCAATCTCTGCCTTTTGATTGAAGTGTTTAGACCTTTTACGTGCTGTGCTTAGTCCCTCAGTCATGTCCAACTCTTTGCAACCCCACAGATGGTAGCCTACCAAGCTACTCGATCCATGGGGATTCTCCAAGCAAGAATACTGGAGTGGGTTGCCATGCCCTCATCCAGGGGAGCTTTCCAACCCAGGGATAGAACACAGATCTCCCACATTTTAGGTGGATTCTTTACTGTCTGAGCCACCAGGGAAGCATAATGAATTAGCATTTACATCTGTCATTTTTCTAGTTGTTTACTTTAAAACTTAGATATATTTTCTTCTTCATTTTTTCCATTACTATCTTCTTTTCATTAAATAACTTTTACCATGACATTTAATTCTCTTGTAGTTTTTTTAGTGTTTCTCCTGAAGATTTCAATTAATTCCTTAACTTGAAGTATTATTTCTGATTAATACCAATTCATTTTCAATAACATAGAATTTTCTCAACCATAGATCCATGCACTCCATTCCACCCCTCTTCCATCCCCTTTGTGGTATAATGATCATACAAATTATGTCACTTCATATTATAAACCCAACAACAGTTTTATGATTATTATCTTATATAATTTTCTTTTAAATTAGATTAGAAAGAAAAGACTTGCAACCAAATACATAGTTTTACTATACTTATATTTGCCTATGTAGTTACCTTTATCAGTCTCTTTTTTGCATTTGTGCACTTGAGTTATTGTCTATCATCCTCATTTCAGGCTAAAGTATAGCCTTTAGTATTTTCACAGAGCAGGTCTGCTAAATATAATTTCTCTCAGTTTTTATTTACCTAGGGATGTATTTTTTTTCCTTTTTTTGTAAAGATAGTTTTTCAGGTGCTGGAGCTGCTGCTACCACAGACCAAGGGGAGGCACATCAGTGAGCATGAGAACAAGAGTAGTCAGAATGGTGAGAACACAAGTGTGAACATGGCTAGCATGAGCAGGCAAGGGACTGAGAGGAACAAGTGGAGGTGAGGACAGCAAAGGCCACGTGGGCCCACAAGATCTGTTCAGCACGTAAAATATGTCATCTCTCTGCATTCTGGCCTCCATAGACTTTAATGAGAAGTTAGCTGTGAACTTTAACTTCTCATTATAATCTAGACAGTCACAAAGAGTTGGACATGACTTAGGAACTAAAGAACAAGAAAGCCATCAATTTTACTGAGGCACACTTGTATGTAAATAATTTTATCGTATTGCTTTCACAACTGTCTCTTTTACTTTTGATAGGTTAGCTGTGATGTATTTGGGCATAAATCTTTTTTAGTTTTCCCTACTTGGTAATGTGTTGAGCTTCTTAGATTTGTATATTAGTATTTTTCATCACATTTGGGGAGGTTTCAGAGACTATTTCTTCATATATTCTTTCTCTCTTCCCTCTCCTGGCGATGCCATTATATGTGTATTCATACACTTAATGGTATCCCATAGGTCTGCAATCCTACTCACTTTAATCTTTTTTCTTTCTGTTCTTCGGATTGTGTAATATCAACTTATTTACCTTAAAGTTTTCTGCGTGCTTCTTCTGTAAATACAAAACTGTTGATCAGCCTTCAAGTGATTTTTCATTTCATTTACTGTAAATTTTATTCTAGGATTCTGTTTTTTTTTTTTTTTAATAATTGTAACCTACTGGTAGTCTCTATTTTGTCAGATATCATTCTCATATTTTTCTCTTAACTATTTATATGGTATTTCCTTTAGTTCTTTGAATATGTTTATAATAGTTGATTTAAATTCTTTACTTGTAAGTCCGATGTCTGGACTTTTTCAAGTTCAGTTACTATTGACTGCTTTTGCTTTCCTGTGTATAATTTATACCAGTTTTCCTGAGTATGAAAAAATACTTACTTTCCTATTTCTTTGGGGCTTTCATTTTTGCTTCATTTTTATGCTAAAAAAATGAACATTTTAGATAATATGATTTGGCAACTCAGGAATTAGAGATCCTTCTTCTATGTTTATTGCTTTTAATATTTGTTTAGTTATCGCTCTGGTCTAGTTTTAGAAAGCTCATGTTATTTCCCATAGGTGCTGACTGAAGTCTCGACCTGGTCAGCTTAATGATCTTACTAGTTAGTGGTCACAAATTTCCTTAAATTCCTTAATGTAACAAATCTCTGTCTATGCCCAGTGTCTCTGTGCATTTGTGTTATAGCATGACTTCAGTGCTCTGACATTTCACAATTCTGCTTAGCCTTCATTTCCTGCTTGCATACTGCCTCAAAGTCAGCCACTGCTGAGACATTTGGGCTTCCACAAAACCTTGCTGGCCAAGGACACAGTGGATGTGTCCTTCTATATTCCCAGGTACATGCCAAAGCTTTTTCAAAATCACTCTACAGACATCTCATTACATATCATTTTCTCTTCAGATTTTTGGTCACCTCTTATTTGCCCCAGCTGGATTTCCGCTGATATTTCTATTTTTTGATAATGATTTTCTGGATCACCTATTCTTATAAACCAAGCTCTAAAAGTCATGTCAAATAAAGCTCCAAGGAGCTGCCACAAAAAAAGTCAAGTAGTGAAAACCTCTGGATTTTGCATATTTGGAGTAACACCAATCATATTTTGTTCCCTGTACTGGTTGTTCTATTCTAGTCCATTTATATTCACTCAATCGTGCCCAACTCTTTGAGATCCCATGAACTGTATACCACCAAACCTCTCTCTTCATGACTACTAAAGATGGTTGCCATTTCCTTCTCCAGGGAAATCTTCCAACCCAGGGATCAAACCCAGGTCTCCCACATTGCAGGGAGATTCTTTACTGTCTGAGCCTCCAGGGAGGTTACTGTTATTCACAACCACTATTGTGAAACTGGCAGTTTTCAAGAATACATGTTGCTAGAAAGAGGGTTATGAGAACAACAGGGCAAGTTAAAACATTACAAGGCTTATTATTCTTTTCAAGAGTCAAGTATGTTCCTTAAATAAATACTTTTTTGGATATTTGTAAGCCTTTGACTAAGTTTCTGAATTCTAAAAATGTTGATTTTGACATATATGTCAGTGATCTTGTTGTTTTAAAAGAATAACAAATTTTTGGAAGTCTTTGTTATTCTGAAAGTACTTCTCTCATCAATGTTTTTGGTTGCTATTTTTAATTTTTAATTTTCTGCTTCATTAAACAAATGAGGTCTTAAACAAACAAACAAACAACCCCACAAAATTGTATCCTCTGTAGAAATTGGAGTATAGGGTCCTAAAGATCAAGAAACACACTTTACCTACTTGTAATAAATGTCACTTTCAGAGTCCTTTAGTACTACTATAATTCTACATATAAAAACAAATTTCAATATAATTTTTATAATGCTTTCAAGTTGAACTCTCTACAAATGATAAAAATTCATATAATAGTGTATAATAATTATTGAAAACTTAATATATCATAGGCATTATTTGAAGTCCCATACTTCCAATGCATTAAACAATATTTCATCCCAGACCCACAAACTTTGCATATACATGGTCTTTGCTCTTATGTTGAAAGGGTAGTAAAATAAATAAGTATATACATGAGAAAGATAAATTAGAATATACTGAATATTTCAGAAAGGAAAAAAATTCCTGAGAAAGTGAGTGATGGACCAGGTAGTAACTTAGAATGTAACTTTGAGAGTATCATCTGAAGCGAGATGTGAAGAACAAGGAAGAGACAGGCATATACATTCCTTGTCAACATAGCAGCAAATAAGAATGTCCTGAACCAAAGACAAGTTTGCTATAATCACAAAATAAAAAGATGGACTTTATGGTTGGTGCACAGTGAAAGAAAATAAGGCTAGGAGTTAAGAGGGCAGAAAGGTGGGTAATGAAAAATCATGCAGGGTAATACAAAGTAATTTTATTTTCACTTTAGATGCAATGGAAAAACACAGTAGAATTTTAATGAGGCAAGTGATCTTACCTGATTTACATTTTATGTACATTTTGTGCAGATATTAGAAGCAGGATAAAGAGAGAAATAATTGGTTTGGTAGGTAAAAATCAAGTCACCTGTTTGGCCATATTAAATTTGAGGTACCTGAGGTAGGACTGCTGGAGAAGGAAATGGCAACCCACTCCAGTGTTCTTGCCTGGAGAATCCCAGGGACGGGGAAGCCTGGTAGGCTGCTGTCTATGGGATCGCACAGAGTCGAACACGACTGAAGTGACTTAGCAGCAGCAGCAGCAGCAAGGTAGGACTGCTGAGAAGGCAGTGGCACCCCACTCCAGTCCTCTTCCCTGGAAAATCCCATGGATGAAGGAGACTCGTGGGCTGCAGTCCATGGGTCACTAAGAGTCGGACACGACTGAGCGACTTCAATTTCACTTTACTTTCATGCATTGCAGAAGGACATGGCAACCCACTCCAGTGTTCTTGCCTGGAGAATTCCAGGGACGGGGGAGCCTGATGGGCTGCCGTCTATGGGATCGCACAGAGTCAGACACGACTGAAGTGACTTAGCAGCAGCAAGGTATGACTGGCTACTTGTGGATCCCAATATAGAAGAAAATATTGGGTCCTTGCTCATAATTATTAAGAACTTCAAAATGGTGACCATGATGCTTTAAACCAAATAGGGGGCCTTCTTAAACACAAGCCTCCATAAAACTGAATATCTAAGATAGATCCATTCCTGCCTTTAGACAGTTAAGAGGAGACTCCTATCAGTCAGTTAGTTGTACATAAATGCTTGAGTTATGACAGGATCTATTAGGAGAAATCTACCCAATGGAGTTGGTGATGGACAGGGAGGCCATGGGGTTGCAAAGAGTCGAACATGACTGAGCGACTGAACTGAACTGAATTGACCCAATTCAGTGTGACCCACCTCAAGATGGAGATAAAATTGAGGTTACCAATCTGTAACAATGTTGAAGTTTCAGTGTAAGGATGAAGGAAGATCTCAAAAAGGTGAGAGTTTTTGTTTTACATCAGAGTAGGTGTATTTTATCCAACATAACTGGAGAACAGGAAAAGAAGTGAACAAAGATATTGTGAGACTGATAGATTTGAAAATGGAAAGGTGAGCAATACCAGGTCAATCAATCCAGGAGGTATGATAAAGAAAAAGAAGGCCAAGGAGATTTAGCCTAATGCACGGAAGTGTTTATTGTGACAAATCACAGAAATACAGCTGAATATGCAGTGAGAGTAGTGGTAATAAAGAAAATGTGCAATCACTTTAGTGATGTGGAGAGATTATGGTAAGGATAAAGAATTTGGGGGTGAGGAGTTTCTAAATGAGGAGGAAGGGAAAACAACTTGGAAATGGCATGTAGACAAGAAAGACAAGTAGCAACACATGACCGTGCCTTAATGAAATGGTGCAATCGAGAAGGCTCATTGGAAAGCTGTGCAAGCAAGGACACAGAGGAGGATCTGAAAAGTGGGTCTTCCAAGTCTTGATAATAATGATGATCATGCAGGAGGCTGGAATTCTGGTAGTATCTATCATAAATAGAAATATGACATTGCAGATAGCTTTGAGGAAGTATTTATAGGGATAGTGCTAAGTCACTTCAGTCGTGTCTGACTCTTTGCAACCCCGTGGACTGTAGCATGCCAGGCTACTTTGTGCATAGGATTTTCCAGACAAAGATATCAGAATGGGTTACCATTTCCTCCTCTACGGGATCAAACTCACATCTGGATACTGGGAATGAATTAAAACCAAAAATCTTGGAGTGACAGACATCTTTTGAAGTATGGAGTAAAAGTCAAGGGAATGACTAAATCACAAGACTCTCTTACTGGACTGATCTGAGACAGTCCAGTCTGTCTTAATCAGGTAGAAAAGTCAGAGAACACGGGAATCTCTGCAGACCTATAGCTTTAAATCCATGCTATCATTTAAATATTCATACAGCTTTATGAGGTACTGCTGCTGCTGCTGCTAAGTCGCTTCAGTCATGTCCCCATAGAAAACAGCAGCCCATCAGGCTTCCCCGTCCCTGGGATTCTCCAGGCAAGAACGCTGGAGTGGGTTGCCATGTCCTTCTGCAATGCATGAAAGTGAAAAGTGAAAGTGAAGTCGCGCAGTCGTGTCCGACCCTCAGCGACCTCATGGACTGCAGCCTTCCAGGCTCCTCCATCCATGGGATTTTCCAGTCGAGAGTACTGGAGTGGGGTAAGTGCTGAATTATTCCTCTTCTACAGAAAAAGAAACTATAATTTAAAATAAATTAGAAAATCTTGCGCCAAAGTTTTCAACAAGTGATGGCAAATCAACAATGGGTGGCAAATCCATTGTTTGAACTCATGCCTTTAATCACCACACAAACTGTTTCACTTCTGATGTCACCGTTAAACTACAAATTAATACTGGTAATTAGGGAAAGTATATTCAACTATTNCCCTCAGCGACCTCATGGACTGCAGCCTTCCAGGCTCCTCCATCCATGGGATTTTCCAGGCAAGAGTACTGGAGTGGGGTAAGTGCTGAATTATTCCTTTTCTACAGAAAAAGAAACTATAATTTAAAATAAATTAGAAAATCTTGCCCCAAAGTTTTCAACAAGTGATGGCAAATCAACAATGGGTGGCAAATCCATTGTTTGAACTCATGTCTTTAATCACCACACAAACTGTTTCACTTCTGATGCCACCGTTAAACTACAAATTAATACTGGTAATTAGGGAAAGTATATTCAACTATTAGCCCCCATTTTCCAGATAGGAAAACTGACTCTGTTTAGGATAGGTAAATTTCCTAGACATATAGCTACCAAGTAACCAACATAGGACTTGAACACCTTGTCCAGACCTGTAAAATGGGAGTTTAAGGTTCTAAATACACAGTATCTCATACAAAGACCTCTTATTAAAATGGGTTTGTTTTTCTGGGTTGAATACAGTATGTGAATTTAAATCTCTAATTCAAAGCAAGAAGTTGGAAACTGTCTACTTGTGAATCCTTTTGTCTCACAACAGAATAAGGAGAAAGAGATTAAATGAAAAGCTCCCATAGATTCAAGAGGGTTCATCTGAGTGTAAAAGCGCTGCAGTGACTGAATGCGTTTTATATATTGTAGCATTTTAAGATCTTGGGAGTATTACAAGAAAATGATTTAACTACTTTCAGCTGTCCTGTATAAGTTGTTCATAATCAGTGATTTGGCTTTTCAGATGAGCATAATAAAGTTCTCAATATAGCTCTTTCAACAGCACCAGCCGTGCTGACTCTTCAGTATGAGATGGCACAGTCACACAGGGTATCTTCACATCCAAGCAAAGCAAAAATTTAAAAAAGAATGCAAGTCCCTACGGTGGCATCCTGGGTTCATTTTTGTTAGACAAAGGTGCTGAGTCTTTGAGAAGTTTGATACTTTTAATCACATTTTTTCCGTGATATCTATGGTTTCAGAATGCAATAATTCTACTAAAATGACTGTTTTTCAATTGGGCAATTTCTTTTTATATGTCTGATTTACAAACCAACTCTGATATTGTCAGATTATAATGCTGTGTGCCAACTGAAAAAAATATTAACATGATCAATAGACCTTCACCAATGAACTAAGATACTCTTGTTTGTCAGAACATCTGTCTCATGTTGATCACTAACCAGCTTCTCTCCAGAAACTAGAGAAGATAACAAGGCGATGTGTAGTGATGGACCTGGCCCAAGAGTCGATCCTCTGACTTGGTCAGTGAACATCTGTTTGATCTTAGTGAAGTTGTCCCACTTTTCTGGATTTAGCTTTCAACACAGATCGAAGAATTCTATTGTATACAAAGAAATGTGTTAAAGACAGACAGTATGAGAAGATTTTAAAACTATTAATAAACATATTATGAATTAAGGCTTTTATAAAATTCAAGCTTTTAAATATCACATTGTATTTTTAGTGTTTTTTTGGGGGGTTGTTTATTTTTTGTATTTTGTCTTCTCATTTTATTGATGGTTTCTTTTGTTGTGCAAAAGCTTTTTAGTTTGATATAGTCTTGCTTGTTTAGTTTTTCTTTTTCTACACTTGCTTCTGGTGTTATACCCAAAAAAAAAAAAAAAAAATCACTGTCAAGACCAATGCCAAAGAGCTTACTTCCTGTGTTTACTTCTGGGAACTTTATGATTTCACATCTTATATTCAAGTCTTTAATCCATCAAGTTTTTTTTTTTTTAAATGATGTAAGATGTGTCCAATTTTTATGTAAACTAAATTACACAATTCCTATCTTTAAATTCCATCCAAGTAATTCTTCCCACTTTGCATAAATCTAATATCTGTAACTTGGCCAAGAAGTTGCTGAATTATATGTCTTCTCTCAATCTCATCGGTCATATATTCTTCTATTTGTTGTTTCATCTCTGTTTAGTTGGTTGACTATGTATATATTTTCCATATGTAATTTTCTTTTTATAGAATGCTCCCTTGGGCCAAGTTTTTGTAAAATTAATTGCTTTTTTTGTTTGTTTGTTTGGTTTTTCTTTCTGAAAGGGTCTTCTCTAACATTATAATTCAGATGAAGTTTCCCAACTGCAATCTCAACCTAACTTTCATAACATTAAAAAAAAAAGAAGTATCATTTATTACCTCTATAAAGAGATCTATCATGTTGTTTTATTGACTTCCAAATACCCATAATATAGCACAATGTCTGGCATTGTGAGAGGATATAAATATTTACTCAGTAGGTGTATATATTCATGTGTTAAAGATCTGTATTGAATGATTAATTAAATTAATGAAACCATATTAGGTATAGTTTCTAGTTTCAAAAAATTTAAAATTTCTTATATTGATAGAACATAATAACCAATATTGATATCTTTATTATTTAGAGAGAGAAACAAAGTCTGATTAGCAAATAAGTTTTCAAAAGAACCTAAAAAGCTTTGATGATTCTAATATATTCAAAAGTTTACTTCAGATATATCTGAACCTAGCTGCTCAAGAATGTTAATCTATACACAACCAAGCTTTTAATACAACTTATTGTTTCATGAATATAAGGATTCTGCTAACATTTATTTATTTTTAATTTTACTTATTTAAAAATTTTATTTTTTGAAGTGCAGTTGATTTACAATATTGTATTAGTTGTAGGTACACAGCAAAGTGATTTAGTTACATATACATACATATACCTTATCAGAGTGTTTTCTCTTGTAGGTTATACACAATATTAAGGACAGTTCTCTGTGCTATACAGTTGCTCACTGCTTATATTTAAATCATTAGGATTTTTAAAATTAAAGGCCAGCAAAATTGGCCCACTGAGTGAAATATTTTAAGTATGTGGAAAATAGTTTACTTCCAAGTACCAACTTGTTCACTTGTTCCTGAATATATAATGGTTGCATCTTCAAATATTATTTGAACCTGAATACTTGTATGTTTATTGGTTTGGAGTCAGCAGATTATACATAGCATAGAAAAATATATATATTAAAAATCTGATTCAAATGCTCTTTTATTGTCAAAAATAGTAAAATCTTGATGCAGAAATGGCATCCATTTAAAAAATTCTGGACAACTGTTCCTAGTACTTAATACAACAAACAAACTAAAGAATACAATCAGTGTTGAGTTTTTAGTATGTACAAGTCCTAAGGCACTTAATTCAATTATTTCTCTTGACATACACCGAAGAAAATACTATATTATCCTCTCTACAGATAAGAATATTCAACCTAGAGAGATTAATAATTCCAAGAACAGACAGCTAAGGTGATGATTGTGAAAAGAACATATGACATGGGATTTTATTTAAAGAAATTAGAAAAAAAAGGAGTGGAATCAGGAATTTTTGACTATTAATAGACTTTTAAACTTTCCACACTACTGAATTAATGTACATTTCTATAGAGTGCTTATTATTATAAATTTGTCTAATATTATAATTAAAACATGTGCTATCTTTAAAATAATGGTAGTATAAAATGTATTTGCTTATGTTAGAAAAATACAAAATACAAATAATATTATACATTTATAGTGTTTTCAATGAAATCTTCCAACTCCAACTTGCAAGACCATTGAAATATATGTGGCACTTTTACTTAGCAAACCTAGATTAATTATAATATCACATATATGATCATGCTTAGCAATATATATGTGCTGTGCTGTGCTTACTTGCTCAGTCATGTCTAACTCTTAGGGACCCCATGGATACAGCCCAGGGCCTCTATCCATGGAATTCTCAAGGCAAAAACCCTGGAGTAAGTTGCCATGTTCTCTTCCTGGGGATCTTTCCAATCCAGGGACTGAACCCAGGTATCCCTCATTGTAAGCAGGTTCTTTACCAATTGAGCCACCAGGGAAGACCAATAATACATATAGCACACCTCACTAAAGAAGCTATTATGAGAACTAGTAAAAAAATTACTCTTACATTATACTCACAAATATAATAGAAAAGTCAATTCCAAGACATAATAGAGTGTTTTCTGATTAAGTGTTATTACATCACAGCATATGGAAACAAAGTGGCATATAGAGAATGCTTATTCTTGCTAACTGAATTAAGAAAGAAAGTGAAAGTGAAGTCGCTCAGTCATGTCCGACTCTTTGCAACCCCCGTGGAGTGTAGCCCACCAGGCTCCTCCGTCCATGGGATTCTCCAGGCAAGAATACTGGAGTGGGTTGCCATTTCCTTCTCCAGGGGATCTTCCTGACCGAGGGATCGAACCCAGGTCTCCTGCATTGCAGGCAGAGCTTTAATTTCTCAGCCACCAGGGAAGCCCTAAATTAAGAAAAACACTGATCAAATATGATGGATTTAAGCATAAGATGTATCATGTTGGATAGAATAAAGTTTTACTTGTTAAAATACCAAAGTTTTGACTTTTTTTTTCTGCCATTTCAAAGGAAATGGATAGTTTTGTAAACACTGTCACATTAGCAGGAGTTTAAAAAATATTTGCTTACAGATTATTTTGCTCACAAATTTGATGAGTAATGGTTAACACAACAGAAAAGAAAATCCTATAAAAATATTGCCAAATTTGAAAAAATAAAAATTCGTTGGACCAGGGATCAAGTAATTTTCATTTACATACTAGATTTCATAAAATAGCCTTGCAATACATTTTTTAAAAACCTGCAGTTAAGATCTGCTGAAGGGCCAGGACATAATCTTAAACTTTTAATGTATTGAGTTGCCTATGTCCTTTCACGTTCTTCCCTCCCTCTCTCTCTCTCTCTTTATACAGAGACTCCACTAAAATCGAATGAAATGGATTACATACACTTTTTCTCTGCAGGCATCATCTGTTTATTAAGCCAAGCCTTTCCCTTGTGGCTCAGCTGGTAAAAAAAAAAAAATCTGCCTGCAATGTGAGAGACCTTGGTTTGATCTCTGGGTTGGGAAGATCCCCTGGAGAAAAGAAAGGCTATCCTCTCCACTATTCTGGCCTGAAGAATCCCATGGACTATACAGTCCATGGGGTCGCAAAGAGTTGGACACAACTGAGTGACTTTCACTCACTCACTTTGAAGTTACTTAGTGAACCATTTACATGTGGGGTGTATCTTATCTCTCTTCCCCTCATCCTTTCATACTTTTCTTCCTCCCACTATTCTTTCTCTATATTTTTTCATTTCTAAATGTTTCTAACTACCGAAAACTTTCCATTTTTTGTCTCTACATTTCAACCTCAGTACCCGACGGCTAATCTAACAGACGCAATCCTTGAAGATCACTTCCATTTACACCAGTGAGGAAACGTGACCATTCTCTTCATTACCTTGTTCACTGATAATATCATACTTATGTAACTAATATGAACATTTAAAAATAACTCACAATTATGTCTGCTCTGCATTCCATATTTTTTCTAAGTTGATATTCAAAATTTTGATACATAAGTTTTTATTTGCAATGACAGAATTATGAGGTATACCATTTGTCAAGTGGAAAAAGTAAGGGGGTAACACTCCGGGCTTTCTTGGGTCTCTTTTTATACTTCTTGCATTGGCTCACTGGTGACCTTCAGCAAATGGAGCTCAGTTGATCTGACTGTANAAAAAAAAAGAAGTATCATTTATTACCTCTATAAAGAGATCTATCATGTTGTTTTATTGACTTCCAAATACCCATAATATAGCACAATGTCTGGCATTGTGAGAGGATATAAATATTTACTCAGTAGGTGTATATATTCATGTGTTAAAGATCTGTATTGAATGATTAATTAAATTAATGAAACCATATTAGGTATAGTTTCTAGTTTCAAAAAATTTAAAATTTCTTATATTGATAGAACATAATAACCAATATTGATATCTTTATTATTTAGAGAGAGAAACAAAGTCTGATTAGCAAATAAGTTTTCAAAAGAACCTAAAAAGCTTTGATGATTCTAATATATTCAAAAGTTTACTTCAGATATATCTGAACCTAGCTGCTCAAGAATGTTAATCTATACACAACCAAGCTTTTAATACAACTTATTGTTTCATGAATATAAGGATTCTGCTATTATTTATTTTTAATTTTACTTATTTAAAAATTTTATTTTTTGAAGTGCAGTTGATTTACAATATTGTATTAGTTGTAGGTACACAGCAAAGTGATTTAGTTACATATACATACATATACCTTATCAGAGTGTTTTCTCTTGTAGGTTATACACAATATTAAGGACAGTTCTCTGTGCTATACAGTTGCTCACTGCTTATATTTAAATCATTAGGATTTTTAAAATTAAAGGCCAGCAAAATTGGCCCACTGAGTGAAATATTTTAAGTATGTGGAAAATAGTTTACTTCCAAGTACCAACTTGTTCACTTGTTCCTGAATATATAATGGTTGCATCTTCAAATATTATTTGAACCTGAATACTTGTATGTTTATTGGTTTGGAGTCAGCAGATTATACATAGCATAGAAAAATATATATATTAAAAATCTGATTCAAATGCTCTTTTATTGTCAAAAATAGTAAAATCTTGATGCAGAAATGGCATCCATTTAAAAAATTCTGGACAACTGTTCCTAGTACTTAATACAACAAACAAACTAAAGAATACAATCAGTGTTGAGTTTTTAGTATGTACAAGTTCTAAGGCACTTAATTCAATTATTTCTCTTGACATACACCGAAGAAAATACTATATTATCCTCTCTACAGATAAGAATATTCAACCTAGAGAGATTAATAATTCCAAGAACAGACAGCTAAGGTGATGATTGTGAAAAGAACATATGACATGGGATTTTATTTAAAAAAATTAGAAAAAAAAGGAGTGGAATCAGGAATTTTTGACTATTAATAGACTTTTAAACTTTCCACACTACTGAATTAATGTACATTTCTATAGAGTACTTATTATTATAAATTTGTCTAATATTATAATTAAAACATGTGCTATCTTTAAAATAATGGTAGTATAAAATGTATTTGCTTATGTTAGAAAAATACAAAATACAAATAATATTATACATTTATAGTGTTTTCAATGAAATCTTCCAACTCCAACTTGCAAGACCATTGAAATATATGTGGCACTTTTACTTAGCAAACCTAGATTAATTATAATATCACATATATGATCATGCTTAGCAATATATATGTGCTGTGCTGTGCTTACTTGCTCAGTCATGTCTAACTCTTAGGGACCCCATGGATACAGCCCAGGGCCTCTATCCATGGAATTCTCAAGGCAAAAACCCTGGAGTAAGTTGCCATGTTCTCTTCCTGGGGATCTTTCCAATCCAGGGACTGAACCCAGGTATCCCTCATTGTAAGCAGGTTCTTTACCAATTGAGCCACCAGGGAAGACCAATAATACATATAGCACACCTCACTAAAGAAGCTATTATGAGAACTAGTAAAAAAATTACTCTTACATTATACTCACAAATATAATAGAAAAGTCAATTCCAAGACATAATAGAGTGTTTTCTGATTAAGTGTTATTACATCACAGCATATGGAAACAAAGTGGCATATAGAGAATGTTTATTCTTGCTAACTGAATTAAGAAAGAAAGTGAAAGTGAAGTCGCTCAGTCATGTCCGACTCTTTGCAACCCCTGTGGAGTGTAGCCCACCAGGCTCCTCCGTCCATGGGATTCTCCAGGCAAGAATACTGGAGTGGGTTGCCATTTCCTTCTCCAGGGGATCTTCCTGACCGAGGGATCGAACCCAGGTCTCCTGCATTGCAGGCAGAGCTTTAATTTCTCAGCCACCAGGGAAGCCCTAAATTAAGAAAAACACTGATCAAATATGATGGATTTAAGCATAAGATGTATCATGTTGGATAGAATAAAGTTTTACTTGTTAAAATACCAAAGTTTTGACTTTTTTTTTCTGCCATTTCAAAGGAAATGGATAGTTTTGTAAACACTGTCACATTAGCAGGAGTTTAAAAAATATTTGCTTACAGATTATTTTGCTCACAAATTTGATGAGTAATGGTTAACACAACAGAAAAGAAAATCCTATAAAAATATTGCCAAATTTGAAAAAATAAAAATCCGTTGGACCAGGGATCAAGTAATTTTCATTTACATACTAGATTTCATAAAATAGCCTTGCAATACATTTTTTAAAAACCTGCAGTTAAGATCTGCTGAAGGGCCAGGACATAATCTTAAACTTTTAATGTATTGAGTTGCCTATGTCCTTTCACGTTCTTCCCTCCCTCTCTCTCTCTCTCTTTATACAGAGACTCCACTAAAATCGAATGAAATGGATTACATACACTTTTTCTCTGCAGGCATCATCTGTTTATTAAGCCAAGCCTTTCCCTTGTGGCTCAGCTGGTAAAAAAAAAAAATCTGCCTGCAATGTGAGAGACCTTGGTTTGATCTCTGGGTTGGGAAGATCCCCTGGAGAAAAGAAAGGCTATCCTCTCCACTATTCTGGCCTGAAGAATCCCATGGACTATACAGTCCATGGGGTCGCAAAGAGTTGGACACAACTGAGTGACTTTCACTCACTCACTTTGAAGTTACTTAGTGAACCATTTACATGTGGGGTGTATCTTATCTCTCTTCCCCTCATCCTTTCATACTTTTCTTCCTCCCACTATTCTTTCTCTATATTTTTTCATTTCTAAATGTTTCTAACTACCGAAAACTTTCCATTTTTTGTCTCTACATTTCAACCTCAGTACCCGACGGCTAATCTAACAGACGCAATCCTTGAAGATCACTTCCATTTACACCAGTGAGGAAACGTGACCATTCTCTTCATTACCTTGTTCACTGATAATATCATACTTATGTAACTAATATGAACATTTAAAAATAACTCACAATTATGTCTGCTCTGCATTCCATATTTTTTCTAAGTTGATATTCAAAATTTTGATACATAAGTTTTTATTTGCAATGACAGAATTATGAGGTATACCATTTGTCAAATGGAAAAAGTAAGGGGGTAACACTCCGGGCTTTCTTGGGTCTCTTTTTATACTTCTTGCATTGGCTCACTGGTGACCTTCAGCAAATGGAGCTCAGTTGATCTGACTGTAAAGCAAGGACAGCCTCACTGACCTGTCTTCCAGTGGTGTTACAAGACTCAGTAAATCAAAGCCTACACAGTTAAGGTTCTCAGATGAATTGTGCTGTATCAGGGTGAAATGTCANCTCTGCATTCCATATTTTTTCTAAGTTGATATTCAAAATTTTGATACATAAGTTTTTATTTGCAATGACAGAATTATGAGGTATACCATTTGTCAAGTGGAAAAAGTAAGGGGGTAACACTCCGGGCTTTCTTGGGTCTCTTTTTATACTTCTTGCATTGGCTCACTGGTGACCTTCAGCAAATGGAGCTCAGTTGATCTGACTGTAAAGCAAGGACAGCCTCACTGACCTGTCTTCCAGTGGTGTTACAAGACTCAATAAATCAAAGCCTACACAGTTAAGGTTCTCAGATGAATTGTGCTGTATCAGGGTGAAATGTCAGAGTATAGAAAACTGCTGGTACCTTTTATACATCAGTTATTACCAAATGGGCACTACAAAATAGTATCACCTCCCACCTTCTTTAGAGTATTCTCAATTTCTTGAAAGAATGCTTAGTTCAGCTGATTTAAAATAGGATGCTTAGTAGATTATATTAACCTCAGAAAAATATTCCTTATCTCAAGCATTCAGGAAAAATATTTTTGCCCTGTTGTATCTGATAACTAACATAAATAAGTCCTTTTTAAACAAATTATGGATTAATACAATGCATTTGCATGTTGTACTGTCTTTGCTTGGTTTTCAGATATGCTATTTGGAGTTGATAAACAACTAGAGAACCTTTGCCAACACAATATATAAGAAGTTGGTGGTACATTTTTAATCATCTATATTCAGAGTTGAAAATTAATTTTACTTTGATTTTTTTTTAAAACATCCACTGATTAAACTTAAGCAGCCAAACATCTTAGGCGTTTAACTTCAATGTTGTGTCCTCCCCTATCAGAGCAAAATTGGGCATTTTCCTATACACAATAGAGGAAAAAAAGCAATTACTATCAATCAGTGACTAAGCAACAGATTGGAGTATTTAGAAAGACTCATTCATAAACAGATTTTCAGCAGTGTTCAGCTCCTCTGATTAGATTCCATAGATTTTAAATTGTAGCTAATTAGGCTGTCATCGGTTCATTAATGGCTCTACTGATTCAGCACTCCCTCACCTGCATGCATATTAAAGCTCATTAGCTCCCTTGTCTAAAATACCACCTGCATTAATTGCTGCCAGTGCACCAGGACCCTTCAGAAGTCTCTTCTGACAAGGATTCTACCTGCTTGGAGTGCCCCATGCCCCTGAAAGCTCTTCAGAAGAGCTCACACATAAAGTTCATCGTGCTGCACACGTGGTGAGACGGCAGCTGTTGTAAGGGCAGTCAAGCCTGTTTTACACTTAACAGCAGGTTATAAATAATTAGTGATGCCTTTACTATTGGGCTTAACACAGGCCACTGTATCCCATTCTAAGCATCTAGTAAACCATTCCTCTCTACAAAATAAGCTCCAAGTCATCTTTCTTTTGATTCTGGATTCTTTATCAGCTTCCACAAAATACTAAGATTGAGCCAGAGGAGAAAGTGCACTGTAGCTTTCTTTTACTATATGATTGTTGTCCCTTGTGATTGCAACATGAGTCACTCAGTAGGACATTTAAAACACCCTCAGTTCATAGCTGCTGCGATGTTACCATCAACTAGTCAATTACAATCTCATGTGTTTTAAAATAGCTTTTGTCTCTAAAGTCAAAGCATTTATTTATTTATTTTGCCAAAATCACATCCTTGTGGCAAAAGGATAAAGAACTCAGAGTTACCATCAGGAATGCTCCAAAGAATTCCAACTACTCATGTTAAAAAAGGAATCCTACTAAGGATAAGCTGCCAAAATGGTAATGGTTTTAAAGTTGGCTCTTAGTAAAACTAATGCTTATTTTCCAGCTCTTTTGCCTCCTTTAACTCTTTCTCCTAGTGCTAAAGTTTTTAATTGTAGGCTGCTGCCAAGCACTAGTTACAATTCATAGCAAAAGTATTTCTGATCTTCAGATATATTATTGTAGTGAACTTTTGATTGCGGAGTTTCAATTATGGATTCAAAGTATCAAATTAGAAGAAATGCATGATATCATGTCTATTGAAAACTATTTGTTCACACATTGTTTCCAGTTTTTGATAGCTTCAGGTGAGAGGGGATATCTGACCTCTGTTAATTAATCACAGGAAGAAAAAGATCACCAATAAAAGATGCTTAAAAAATGAATGAATGAGAAATTAAGTACCTAGTAATTAGAGTTCTTTTTTAAAAAAATGACAACTCATACAAAGTGAGAAGCAGCTAGTTATTTTCTGATAGCTTCTATATCAACAATACTGACTGTCCTTATGATAAAAACAGCTGAAAGGTAAAAACACAAATCCTTTTTTAAGTTTTGCTTTCTTCTGTAATATTGTTTAATGCTTTTAAGGCTGAGATTGTTAGTGATCACTGATTGTACACATGATAGGATATTTACTACATTCTTCTGTCAAAAAATAAGGATAAGTGATATTGACAAAGAAGTACCAAAAGCTTCTTATGAAAATATCCATCATACTCAAATTTTTTTGATAAATTTTAAAGTTAAAATTTATCTTAATAACTTTGGGATCTTATAATTTTTTCAATATCATTTTAATCTATGAAGAATGCCGTTTTCCATAAGGCAAATATGATGTTCACAAATATTTATTATGAAAAATAAAGTAGAATTGTTACCCTGTTGTGACCTGTCTAGTAGAAAGTAGATAGAGAAAGGGAAAGGTCACTAAAGAAATTTTTTTTCTGTCATCTGTTACACAATCAGTCAGTCAGTTCAGTCACTAAGTCATGTCCGACTCTTTACAACCCATGAATCGCAGCACGCCAGGCCTCCCTGTCCATAGCAACTCCCAGAATTCACTCAGACTCACGTCCATCGAGTCAGTGATGCCATCCAGCCATCTCATCCTCTGTCATCCCCTTCTCCTCCTGCCCTCAATTCCTCCCAGCATCAGAGTCTTTTCCAATGAGTCAGCTCTTCGCATGAGGTGGCCAAAGTACTGGAGTTTCAGCTTTAGCATCATTCCTTCCAAAGAAATCCCAGGGCTGATCTTCTTTAGGGAGGATTGATTGGACCTCCTTGCAGTCCAAAGGATTCTCAAGAGTCTTCTCCAGCACCACAGTTCAAAAGCATCAATGCTTCAATGTTCAACCTTCTTCACAGTCCAACTCTCACATCCATAAATGACTACTGGAAAAACCATAGCCTTGACTAGATGGACCATTGTTGGCAAAGTAATATTTCTGTTTTTGAAAATGCTATACAGGTTGGTCATAACTTTCCTTTCAATGAGTGAACATCTTTTAATTTCATGCCTGCAGTCACCATCTACAGTGATTTTGGAGCCCCAAAAATAAAGTCTGACATTGTTTCCACTGTTTCCCCATCTATTTCCCATGAAGTGATGGGACTGGATGCCATGGTCTTAGTTTTCTGAATGTTGAGGTTTAAGCCAACTTTTTCACTCTCCTCTTTCACTTTCATCAAGCTTTTTAGTTCCTCTTCACTTTNTGGAGTTATTCATAAGTTTGGCTTTTAGATTTTTTAAATAAGTGGAAATTTATGGAAAAGTAAAGTGTAACTTTACTTTTTCCTTTGCTATTTATCTTATTTTGCTACTTATGTTAGTGTTAAAATTCTTCATGAAATTAGATTTTAAACATTGAATTTTATATACATTTTTACAAATTTTTGTGGCATTGAGGATATAAAAAGACATTTTAGATGATTTTCTTATTTCCTGAGAAATGAAAGCACAATAAAATTTTGTTAGTAAAGATATATAATTTTGCAGCAAGCAGAACCTTTCCTGTGCCCATTCCTTTATATTTTAGAACCCAGAAATCTCATTAATAATTTGTGAAGTTTTCTAAATTGATAAGCAATTGTCGAGTTTATGGTTTTGATAAAGTTGCAGTTGAATATTTGTGTAGACAGATTGTGAATATGTGAACTAAGTTGATTTGCTGTATGTGATGCAATTAGTATATTCCTCCCTTTTCTTTTTTCTTTTTAAATGCTTGATAAATTCTCCAATAAAGTTATTTAAGGTTGGGTTTTTCTTTATAGAAATATTTTTAAGTATTAATTTAATGGCTCTACCTATCATTGGTAAATTAAGATTTCTTTTTTTTCCTGGGCCAAGTTGTATATTTGTGGGAATTGTTTATTTGATTTATCTAATATAGTAACATGAAATTATTCATAATATTCACTCCTAGTTATTTAAAATTATTTAGGCAATTAGTGATGTTCCCTGTTTTACTCCTAATTCCAAAATTAAGACATCAATATTTATTTTTCTTATAATCAATTTAACTAAAAGTTTATTACTTTTTATCTTTACAAAGAGCTAACTTTTAGTTTATTTTTCTGCTTTTTAGGCCATTGATCTTCAGTCTGACTTTTATTATTTCTTTTTTTCTACATACTTTCTGCCTCGTTTTCTGCTGACTTTAGGTGGACACTTTGGATATTGATTTTAAACTATTTCCTTATTAACATAAGCATTTAAAGCTATAAATTTCCCTCTGAGTGCTGCTTTATCTGTATCCTACCAATTTTAATAAACAGTTTTTCTGCTGTGGTATCATTCTCTGTATTCTTAGAAACTTGTGAGCTAGCATACTTATTCATTACCTTTGAAAATTCTCAAATTGATTTGACAAAAATTTAATATACTGGCATAGCTCATAAATTACATAATATTCTTCCCAAAATTAAAAAAGAACATGACAGTTATTATAAGCTTCATTTTCACCTTCTATCAAAAAAAATGTTTATAAAAAGGTCTATTTAAAAGGGAATGTGATATTCCTGTTTTGATAAAAGCATAATCTTCAAGGAAGAAAAAGTGAAAGGATAAAGGAGTCTAAGATAACACTGATGAATGGAGAATTGTCCACATAAGATGTTTCCTCAGTGGATCATGATATTAACCCATCAGTATATTTTAACTTGAAAGCCCTCCTTATAGTCTAGCAAAGTTTCTGTTTACCACTCTTAAATGTCAGAGAATAAATCCAAGTTTCAGTAGTTCTTTTCATCTTCAGAGAAAGGTTATATTTTGCTTCACCCTCTTATATGTGATTCGAATCTTCTGAAAACCACATTCTCCAAGAAAGATTTCATAGTGTCTCTGGCAGGAGGAGAGATAAGGTAGTCACTGTGAAAGACACCTAAAGCATTCTGCATAACAAAGATATATTCTCCAGGCAAAATCATGAAAATTTTGTCTCAGAGGTATGGATAAGGGCAACACTTTCATTCCATCCTCCTATAGTTTCCCTACTTCACTCAGGGGTAGGGGAGAACTGTACTAAAAGGTCACGAGACAAGCATGTGAGATTTAATTGGGAGATTATAGAATGATACCCACCCCCAATATATACATACACCTTATCATCACAGCACCAGAGAGCCAGTGTTTCAACAGTGGGAACACCTCAAAGAATTGCAAAATGCAGACTCTCTCAGAAGAGGAATGCTCAGGGAGGCCCAAGGTAAATAGGGGAGGACAAAATCAAAGTTACTCAAGAAACATGAAACCTCTAGCACCTATAGTAGCAGAAAATATTTTTAAAAGCACAGTCAATAGCCAGATTAACAGAAATCCTCACAATAAAGCCCTATGTACCTCAGTTTCTATTATACAAGTTAAGCTTTCAACAGCAAAAATATAAGATGTATTAAAAAATAATTCACAGTTTGAAGAGAAGAATTGAGCATAAGAAACAGACTCAAGTATGATGCAGATGTTAAAACTATCACACAAGTAATTAAAAATAACTATGATTAATATGTTAAGGGTTATAATGGAAAAAACAGAGAACAACTAAGATCAGATGGATAATTTAAGCACAAAGACTGAATTTATAAGAAAGATTCAATTCTAACTCATAGTAACAGAGACTAGAATGATAGTTACCAGAGGTTGGGCTGTGAGGAAAAAGGGAGACTTAAAACATAGGAAAGAATCAAAAGGAAATGTTAATAAAGGAAAAAATGTAATAAAAACAAAAAATAATTTTGTCATCATTCTACTACCAAACAATTTATTCTAAAAACCATCTTTATGTTATTTATCTTTTATTAATCCCTAGCATAATATAGCTAAACCTTTCTGACTTACTACATAATGTTTCTAAATTCCTCCAGTTAACATTATGGTAGCTATGATTCTGG
The DNA here is from genome assembly GCA_006410735.1 of Raphicerus campestris. Taxonomy (NCBI): domain Eukaryota; kingdom Metazoa; phylum Chordata; class Mammalia; order Artiodactyla; family Bovidae; genus Raphicerus; species Raphicerus campestris. Next base: position 37,624 of record SJYW01044562.1, read on the forward strand.
TCTGTGTCATAATCGTATCTTATCTTTATTTACTCACAAGTATTTCTGGAGTCCTCTCAATGTTCCAGGCTATAGGTTATACATTGAAAATACAGCAATGAACAAAACAGCTTTTCCTCATGGAAAATTTGAGGTGTGCTCTAGATGATCAAATCATTTCCAATAGAAATATGGTTAACAACTCTGAAAAACTATGCTTGCATACTGGGTTTGATCAATGGATAGAATAGGTGATTGATGATGAGAGACATGTTTCATCATTGGAAAAGGAGGTTACATACAGTCAAAGAGAGAAAACTAGAATGATTCACATGGTGATAGACTAAATTTGGAGATATCAGTGCAAACTCATGTTAAACTTAAAATAAATAATATATAATATATGTAAAACATATATGATATGAATAACTTTCTATCTAGCTAATACACACAACATAAATACCTCAAGATATGCATGTATACACTAGTTAGCATATACACATATGTTTGCTTTCTTTGTCAGCCTAGAGAGCCTAGAAACAATGACACTCCAAAAGCAATGAGCATACCTAGTGCTTAGACCTTAGTTCATAATTAAAATCTCTAATTCCCCAATAGAAACCAATTTCTATTAGAAATCTAATTTCTAATAGAAACCAAATCTCCTTGAAGAAATGACTAATGCTATGAATCCAGGCTATGTTTTGTGTCAGAAAATAAAGAACCACTATAAAAAAAAAAAAGATAAATGTATGTCAAAGGAACCCAGGAGTCAACTGAAAGAATTCCCAAAGGTCAAAGCTGAACTAACATGAACAAAAAATATATGTAGCAGTTTACAACCCAAACTATAAAACAAATACACATGAGTATATACTGATTAAAATAATGTTTACAATAAATAAGTAGAGAAAGAATAGACACATCACCATACAGGAAAAAATCCAATTCATGTAGATATGCCACCCTGTAGAAGGTGAAGCATAACTCTCCACTCCTTATATATCTGATATGCATAGCCCTTTCTTTCTGAAGATTAATTTATGAAAGGAAAGGTAAAGAATAACTTTACAGTAGTGAAGCCTGACAGACACTTTATCAGCCACAAGATTAAAATTAAATCAACAGAGATAAATAATGTTGAGAGTCTGTACCCTTTACACAATATATTGAGAATGGCATTTTGCTTTTATGGGTGTTCTCTCAAAAAACAATAATTTTTGTTTACTCATGAAGGAAACATTAAACAAATCTCAGCTGAAGAACATTCTCCAAAATATCTGATTTGTTCTCCTCAAGCTATCAAATTCATAGCAAGGAAAGTGTGAGAAAATTGCAGAGGCCTAGGGAAGCCTAAGGAGACATGAAAACCAGGTGATATTTTACTCTGAAAGGGATCTTGGAACATAAAAAGAAGAGTAAGTAAAATTAAAGATATATGAATAAAGTATGGCTTTTAGTTAATAACAATGGATCAAATAGATTCATTATTTGTGACAAATAGAATATCCTCATGTAGATATTATTAACAAAGATACTGGGTGAGGGAGATATTGGAATTCTCTATATGATCTTCACAACATTTTTATACAAATATAGATCTCTTCTAAAATATAAAATGTTTGTAAAAAACAAAAAGAAGCCTCATTCCTCTTGCTATGTTTTTCTTTCTCAAGATTACTTTGGCTATTCGTTTTTTTGTTTTTTGTTTGTTTGTTTGTTTGTTTGCACATAAATTGTAAAAAAAAAAATTACTGTAATTCTGTGAAGAATGTCATTGTTGATTTGCTTGGAATTGCACTGAATCTGTAGACTGCTTTGGGTAACATATTCATGTTCATTATATTGCTTCTTCCAATCCAAGAACATGGCATATTTCTCCATCTGATTATGTCCTCTTTAATTTCTATCATCAGTATTTTCCAGTTTTTCTGAGTACAAGTCCTTTCCATAAGTTTTTCTTCAGTATTTTATTCTTTTCATTGCAGTGGTAAATGCAAAACAAAACAGTATGTAATCAAAACAGTATGGCACTGGCACGAAAACAGAAATACAGATCAACTGAACAGGATAGAAAGCCCAGAGATAAACCTTTGCTCCTATGGTCACGTAATCAATGACAAGAAAGGCAAGACTATACAAAAGATAGCTTCTTAAGTAAATAGTGCTGGGAAATCTGGAAAGTTACATATAAAAGAATGAAATTAGAACACCATCTAACACCATACACAAAAATAATTCAAAATGAATTGAAGATCTAAATATAAGTCTGGACACAATAAAACTCTCAGAGGAAAGCTAATCTTTAACATAAACAGCATGATCTTCTTTGACCCACCTTCTAATACAATGAAAATTAAAATTAAAAATTTGGATCTAATTAAACTTAAAAGCTTTTACAAAACAGAAAACCAACAAGATGAAAAGATAGCCCTCAAATTGGGAGAGAATATTTGCAAATGAAGCAACTGAGAAAGGAGTACTCTCGGTATACAAACAGCTCATGGAGCTCTATTTAAAAAGAACAAACAATCCATCAAAAAATTGACAGAAGACCTAAATAGACATCGTTCCAAAGAAGAGATACAGATGGCCAAGAAGCACATGAAAAGGTGCTCAATAGCATTAATTATTAGAGAAATGCAAATCAAAACTACAATGAGATATCATCTCACACCAGCCAGAACGGCCATCATCTTAAAAAAATTTTACAAACAGAAAATGCTGGAGAAAGTGTGGAGAAAACAGAACCCTCTTACACTGTTGGTTCAGTTCAGTTCAGTCGCTCAGTCGTGTCTGACTCTTTGCGACCCCATGAATCGCAGCACGCCAGGCCTCCCTGTCCATCACCAACTCCCGGAGTTCACTCAGACTCGCGTCCATCCAGTCAGTGATGCCATCCAGCCAGCTCATCCTCGGTTGTCCCCTTCTCCTCCTGCCCCCAATCCCTCCCAGCATCAGAGTCTTTTCCAATCAGTCAACTCTTCTCATGAGGTGGCCAAAGTACTGGAGCTTCAGCTTTTAGCATCAGTCCTTCCACAGAAATCCCAGGGTTGATCTCCTTCAGAATGGACTGGTTGGATCTCTTTGCAGTCCAAGGGACTCTCAAGAGTCTTCTCCAACACCACAGTTCAAAAGCATCAATTCTTCAGCGCTCAGCCTTCTTCACAGTCCAACTCTCACATCCATACATGACTACTGGAAAAACCATAACCTTAACTAGACGGACCTTAGTCGGCAACATAATGTCTCTGCTTTTGAATAAGCTATCTAGGTTGGTCATAACTTTTCTTCCAAGGAGTAAGCATCTTTTAATTTCATGGCTGCAATCACCACTGCGGTGATTTTGGAGCACAAAAAAAATAAAGTCTGGCACTGTTTCCACTGTTTCCCCATTTATTTCCCACGAAGTGATGGGACTGAATGCCATGATCTTCATTTTCTAAATGTTGAGCTTTAAGCCAACTTTTTCACTTTCCTTTTTCACTTTCATCAAGAGGCTTTTTAGCTCCTCTTCACTTTCTGCCATAGAGGTGGTGTCATCTGCATATCTGAGGTTACTGATATTTCTCCCGGCAATCTTGATTCCAGCTTGTGTTTCTTCCAGTCCAGCATTTTGCATGATGTACTCTGCATATAAGTTAAATAAGCAGGGTGACAATATACAGCCTTGATGAACTCCTTTTCCTATTTGGAACCAGTCTGTTGTTACATGTCCAGTTCTAACTGTTGCTTCCTAGCCTGCATACAGAGACTGTAAATTGATACAGTCACTGTGGACAACAGTCTGGAGGTTCCTTAAGACACTAATATTGCTGGGAGAAATATCAATAACTTCCGATATGCAGATGATACTGCCCTTATGGAGAAAGTGAAGAAGAACTAAAGGGCCTCTTGATAAAAATGAAAGAGGAGAGTGAAAAAGTTGGCTTAAAGCTCAACATTCAGAAAATGAATATCATGGCATCCGGTCCCATCACTTCATGGCAGATAGATGGGGAAACAGTGTCAGACTTTATTTTGGGGGGGCTCCAAAATCTCTGCACATGGTGATTGCAGCCATGAAATTAAAAGATGCTTACTCCTTGGAAGGAAAGTTATGACCAAACTAGACAACATATTAAAAAGCAGAGACATAACTTTGTCAACAAAGGTCCGTCTAGTCAAGGCTATGGTTTTTCCAGTACTCACGTATGAATGTGAGAGTTGGACTATAAAGAAAGCTGAGCACTAAAGAACTGATGCTTTGAACTGTGGTGTTGGAGAAGACTCTTGAGAGTCCCTTGGACTGCAAGGAGATCCAACCAGTCCATCCTAAAGGAGATTAGTCCTGGGTGTTCATTGGAAGGACTTATGTTGAAGCTGAGACTCCAATACTTTGGCCACCTGATGCAAAGGGCTGACTTATTTGAAAAGACCTTGATTCTGGAAAAGATTGAGGACAGGAGGAGAAGGGGATAACAGAGGATGATATAGGTGGATGGCATCACAGACTCTCTTCACATGAGTTTGGGTAAACTCCAGAAGTTGGTGATGCACAGGGAGGCCTGGCATGCTGAAGTTTATGGGGTCGCAAAGAGTCGGACATGACTAAGTGACTGAACTGAACTAAGACACTAAACATAGAACTACATATGACCCAGAAATCCCCCTGTGGGTCATAAACCCTGTTGCTGCTGCTGCTGCTGCTGCTGCTGCTAAGTCACTTGAGAAAACCATAATTCAGAAAGGCACATGTACCCTAACGTTCATTGCAGCACCATTTACAATAGCCAAAACATGCAAGCAAACCAGATGTCTATTAACAGAGAATGAATAAAAAAGATGTGATACAGATATACAATGGAACATTCACCATATAAAGGAATGAAATTGAGTTAGTTGCAGTGATGTGAATTAATCTAGAGCCTGTCATACAGATTGAAATAAGTTAGCCAAAAAACAAATATTGTATGTAAACACATATATATGGAATTGAGAAAAATGATGCTGATGAACCTTATTTGCAGGGCAGGAATAGAGGCACAGACATAGAGAATGAACTTGTGGACAGAGTGGGGGAAGGAGTGGGGAGGATGAATTGAGAGAGTAGCATTGACATATATATTTGGAATAATTGTTAATTTAACATTCTGAATGGAAAGATACCTTTTCCATTAAAAATCTTGCATGTGTGCTAAGTCACTTCAGTTTTGTATGACTCTTTGTGACCCCATGGACTGTAGACCCCCAGGCTCCTCTGTTTCTGAGATTCTCCAGGCAAGAATACTGGAGTGAGTTTCCATGCCCTCCTCCAGTGGATCTTCCCGACCCAGGGATCAAACTCTTGTGTCTCCAGCACTGGCAGGTGGGTTCTTTACCACTAGTGCTACCTGGAAAGCCCCAAAATCTTGAAACGTATTATTCTCCATCAAATCAAAATGGTAAAAAAAGGAGGAACAGAAATGAGAAGCCACTCAGAAGCATGTTCATGTGAAAGTATCTATATTCCACATCAGTCAGTTCAGTCGCTCAGTTCAGAACCAGTTGTGTCTGATTCTCTGCCACCCTATGGACAGCAGCACACCAGGCTTCCTTGTCCAACTTTTGGAGTTTGCTCAAACTCATGTCATTGAGTCAGTGATGCCATCCAACCATCTCATCCACTATTATCCCTGTCTCCTCCTGCCTTAAATCTTTCCCAGCATCAGGGTCTTTCACAATGAGTCAGTTCTTTGCATCAGGTGGCCAAAGTATTGGAGTTTCCACTTCAACATCAGTCCTTTCAATGAACATTCAGGACTGATCTCCTTTAGAATGGACTGGTTTGATCTCCTTGCAGTCCAAGGGACTCTCAAGAGTCTTCTCCAACACCACAGTTCAAAAGCATCAGTTCTTTGGTGCTCAGCTTCCTTTACAGTCCAACTCTCACATCCATACATGACTACTGAAAAAAACCATAGCTTTGACTAGAAGGACCTTTGTCAGCAAAGTAATGTTTCTGCTTTTTAATATGCTGTCTAGGTTGGACATAGCTTTCCTTCCAAGGAGTTCACATGGATAGTCACATGGCCTGGTAAAATAATCAGCATTCCTTTCCTCCTTTAGAACTTAGATTTGCATTGGGTTTCAGAAAAAAAAATATTAATCTATTCAAGTAACTGTTTATAGCTCAGAACAATGATTAAATAAACATGTCTTTGTCTACTTTTTGATCACTAGGGCCTCCTTTGTGGCTCAGATGGTGAAGAATCCACTTGCAATGAGGGAGACCGGAGTTCAGTCCCTAGGTTGGGAAGATCCCCTGAAGAAGGGAAAGGCTACCCACTCCAGTAATCTGGCTTGGAGAATTCCATGGACTGTATAGTCCATGGGTTGCAAAGAGTCAGACACGACAGTGAATTTCACTTTTACTTTCATCTCTAATTTCTTTAAAACATTTCACTGAAGCATCCCATTATGCAAAGTAAGTAGAAACTATCAACCAAAGAATGCCATCTTTCTAGCACTAGCCAAGTGTGATACAATGAAAAAGGAAGAAACTGAAGAAGGGATTATTGCAACATAAAAGCCTTAAGCAAATATAAACTGAAGACATAATTAGGAACACTCAACTAACAATATTATAATTTTTGAATACCTATACATCTTATTCTTGCAAAAACTGTCTGAAACTCAGTTGTAGAATGACATTGACAGAATGATGAGAATGATTCAACAGCCTGTTCTGGGAGAGATTAATAGCTTCTGTTCTCAAACAAGTTAATCTCTCTGTAAAATTATAGTGCCTTTAGGTTACCTTAGAAGAAAAGAATTAAATACTTACATGATAGATCTTTGTGTGTTCATGACTCATCAGTTACACTAATGTTCTCTCAGAGTGTAAAAAATCTTTTTCTTTTTTAATTTTTTAAAGATTTTTTTTAATTTAAATTTATTTATTTTAATTGGAAAAATCTTTGTACATAGCATGTACTATGTAGAAATCTACCTAATTTAAGATAGTAAATTTGTTAACATTATGGTTACAGTTAAAATGTACATTGAGGGACACTTAAAGTCAAGGACCTAGTGCCTGTCAAGCATACAATGGTGACCAGTACATTCTCAATTAATTTTCATTAACAATCATTCAAGAATAAAAGCATCAGAACTGATTTTTTTCCATTAAGATACATATATAAAATAATACCATACAACAGATTTAAAACACTTTGTTTCTTTCTGGATAGAGCTGCAACAGAAATAGAAGATAAAATTTTTACCATGACTTTCGGATAGGGACATAATGCCTTTTTATTGAAAAAGATTTAATGAGCTTTACCTAAGTGATTGAACCTTAATCCAGCAATGAGCAATCAGATAGTATCTATTCTGAGGGGGTCCAATCAAAATAATCAAAATGAGTAGGTCAGAAGTCAAACAAGACAGTTCCCAATAGTACCAATGTTTCATTATAACAGTTAAAAGTCATATATATTGAAAATTAGAATTGTCTGTAAATTTCTTTAATGATTATAAAGACCACATTTCTGATAACCAAAGATCACAATATCAGCACCAATAACATTCAAAGCTCAATTTCTATTTGGAACTGTGCTATTAAGGATTAAAGAGCATTTGCATTTTTACTGCCACTTAGAACAAAAAGATAAAAGAATTAACTTTTATAGTGCACCCAATATGTGCTAAGCCTTATGCTAGAGGCATTATATATATAATCATATTTATTTTTTATAAAGTAATGACATAAATCAAATACATTTGACAATGAGGAAAGAGAACAAGTGTGATAAAATGGATACTTTAGGGATATAGAAATGGCATGTAGTAAATATAGTGAAACTGGAAATAGCAAAGCTAAAATGTAAATGCAGGGTTTTTGGCATTCAAATATGTCTATTACATAATCGACATGCAATAATTAATATCCACTAGTTCAACTAGAGCTGAAAGCACATTCATTGAAATCAGTGGGTGACTGAAATTTCTTAAACATTAAAAAATTAGCTTGAATGAAATCTATTAACAACTGGAATAGCTCTTCTGGCCTTAAAATTGCACAAGTCTCCTTCTAAGCTTTATTTTGGGTTTACTGGAGTAACACATATACTAGTTTTGATAAACCATTTTTTCTACAGCCTCCATTTCATCATTAAAATTGCTGGAACATATATAGGTCATTGTCTTACTTTCCTCAATAAATTAAGTTTATTACACAAAACTTCTTCAAGATATAATAGATATACAACCTGATAAGCCCATCATAAATTGTAAACATCAATATCATAAGTTGAAATGAATTTAATACACTTAACCTAGGGAACAGCATAGCTTAGCCTATCCTATCTTCAATGTGCTCAGAATATTGTAAATGTATCAGCTGTTTGGTTGTTTATTCTCATGATTGCATGGCTTACTGTGAGTTGCAGCTTACTGCCATTGCCACACATTACAAAGAGAGTATGGTATCATATATCAATAGCCCAGAGAAAAGATCAAAATTCAAAGGTGAAGTATAGTTTCTACTGAATCCATATGACTTTTGCAGCTTTGCAACATCAGAAAATCATTCTCGACCCATCATACATCTGGAACCATCTGTCCTGTACTCCATCCCACTCATATCTCTGTTGAGGGAGTCTTTCGTGTGTCTTGGTCACTCTGCTGAACTCCCTATCCCATTATTTCCTCCATTAGCCTCTAATCTCAGTAACGTCCCTTCAGATTCTTAGATTCAGTTGTCTATTAATCTCCTATGTAAAATTCTGAAACTTTCTTCTCTAAATTGAATGTTTAAGGGCTTTATCAATATTACTTTTCTACTTCTACAATCCCAAAAGACCAACTATTTCTCCTCTTCATGACTCCAATTTTTACTCATCCTCCCAACCAAAGCACACCTACATGTATGTGTACACATGCACTCACAATTATTTTCATCCTCACTAATCTAACACTGCAGATTCAAAATTTGTTCCTTATTTCTCTATGTTCTATAATTCTTTCTCTGAATAATTTAATCTATTTCTAAGGCTTCCACATGGAGCTAATATCCTACAACTTCATTTATAAATATATATAATAATTCTGTATATCGTATATTTATTAAAACTAGGTACCTTCTCTGTAACCCTCTCAATCAGACTTTGCATGATAGTCTCAAGTCATGTCTGGCTCTTTGCTATCCCATGGACTGTATCCTGCCAGGCTTCTCTGTCCATGGGATTCTCCAGACAAGAATACTGGAATGGGTTGCCATTCGCTTCTCTGGGGGATCTTCCTGACCCAGGGATTGAATGTGGGTCTCCTGTATTGCAAACAGTCTTTTTTGTACCTTGGTAACTTGAAGTTCAACTGCTGAATCATGAACACTATTCTATAGAAAACCATATCATAATGAGGCTCCTTTCATAAATCTTTATGCTTGAGCTTCATTTTAATGACTTATTCATAAAGAAAACATATATCAGTACTTTTGGAATATAAAATCCAACCACTGGTCCTTGGAACAATATGGCAATAAGTAGGAATTTTTTCCAAGCAGATTTGAGTTTTTGGTTTATAGCTTTCATCTAGTCAGTGCCCAAGACTATCTTTTAAGAAGGCTTCAGTTCAGTTCAGTTCAGTTCAGTTCAGTCACTCAGTCATGTCCGACTCTTTGCAACCCCATGAATCGGCATCATGCCAGGCCTCCCTGTCCATCACGAACTCCCAGAGTTCACTCATACTCACATCCATCGAGTCAGTGATGCCATCAGTTTTCACACACACACACACAAAAGCAGCTTTCCACAAAGAAACTTTGGTTTTATAAATACATGTGTGTGTTTTTCTATGTCAAAACCATTTATTAAATACTTTACACCAGTTCTGTACACTAAGTAGTGTAAAATATTTGCCAGACTGATATAAACAATTAAAGTATTAAATATGGAAATCTGTTCTCTTTCTGTTGAGTCCCAACAAAATGCAAGGATATTCTCATTTTAGAAATATAAAACTCAAGTTCAGATAATTAATATTGTCAAGGTAAAAAATAGAAGCTCTTAAGTGGAAAAGTCAGGATGTGAGTATGACTAAAAATATACCTTGTAATATTGGTGACTCAGTAATGTCAGCTTTGTATGCAAAGGACAATATGATATGGCTATCACTCTGTAATGTCATATCATGGGTTACAGAAATAAAATTAGTTTATAATAGTATTTTATTATTGCTCATATATCAGAGTATAGGATTTAAACTATATGGAGACAAAGAAGATAAAGAGTTTCTGAATATAATGCAAAATATCATTAGTTATGCAACAACTAAAATTGGTCTTTGAATGGTTCCTGCTCAGTGACTGACCATTCAAGATGAAGAACTCGTAATAATATTCCAGACAGTTGCTCAATTAGAAAAAAAGTTCAAGCCACTAAAACTGAGACTTATTAATATCCTAAAAATAACACAAATAGAATCTTTTCATCAAGACAAAAAAATATTTCAGGCTTAATTTAAAGTTAATATGGTTCTTATTCAATAGAGTTGAATTAAATATTATAGTCCCTTTCTTTTCATATTTAATCATTTACACATTTAGTTAAAAATACATATAAGATTTTGAAGATTATGTAACTCAACATACCTGGGCATTTTCTAATTCTGAGAATTTAGAGAGAGATTAAATATCTTCGAAGAGGTTTTTTATATTTTTCTGCCCTTCAAACATATTTTCAATTCTAATACTTAAATGTGACCAGCAGTTAGTCCACAATTTAATCACAGATGATGATTAAGAGAATGAAATTTAAAAATCAGATACCGTGCATGTGGTAGCTTCTTCTATCTGCAGCTTGCCAAGCTTCTACAATAATAAACACAAAATAGTTTGATGTGATTGTTGCAGGCCTCCTACTAAGAGTCACTAACTTAACACGAAGAGAGCAAATTCTTTAAAAAAAGGATTGTGTTTGGATATCTCCTGCTGTGTTAAAAAATTTAACTGCAGTAATTAGCAGTAGATTTTCTGCATCTTCCCATGAGAGGTACAAGAAAGGAACCTCTGGGAAGAGAAGAGAAAGAAAGTAAAACTTTAACAATTGAGCAGATGACAAGCTGCTTGATCAATGGACCCAATTGTCACAAATATGTTTCATAGGAAGATTTCAGAGCTTTGTACAGTGAAATATTNCTCATTTTAGAAATATAAAACTCAAGTTCAGATAATTAATATTGTCAAGGTAAAAAATAGAAGCTCTTAAGTGGAAAAGTCAGGATGTGAGTATGACTAAAAATATACCTTGTAATATTGGTGACTCAGTAATGTCAGCTTTGTATGCAAAGGACAATATGATATGGCTATCACTCTGTAATGTCATATCATGGGTTACAGAAATAAAATTAGTTTATAATAGTATTTTATTATTGCTCATATATCAGAGTATAGGATTTAAACTATATGGAGACAAAGAAGATAAAGAGTTTCTGAATATAATGCAAAATATCATTAGTTATGCAACAACTAAAATTGGTCTTTGAATGGTTCCTGCTCAGTGACTGACCATTCAAGATGAAGAACTCGTAATAATATTCCAGACAGTTGCTCAATTAGAAAAAAAGTTCAAGCCACTAAAACTGAGACTTATTAATATCCTAAAAATAACACAAATAGAATCTTTTCATCAAGACAAAAAAATATTTCAGGCTTAATTTAAAGTTAATATGGTTCTTATTCAATAGAGTTGAATTAAATATTATAGTCCCTTTCTTTTCATATTTAATCATTTACACATTTAGTTAAAAATACATATAAGATTTTGAAGATTATGTAACTCAACATACCTGGGCATTTTCTAATTCTGAGAATTTAGAGAGAGATTAAATATCTTCGAAGAGGTTTTTTATATTTTTCTGCCCTTCAAACATATTTTCAATTCTAATACTTAAATGTGACCAGCAGTTAGTCCACAATTTAATCACAGATGATGATTAAGAGAATGAAATTTAAAAATCAGATACCGTGCATGTGGTAGCTTCTTCTGTCTGCAGCTTGCCAAGCTTCTACAATAATAAACACAAAATAGTTTGATGTGATTGTTGCAGGCCTCCTACTAAGAGTCACTAACTTAACACGAAGAGAGCAAATTCTTTAAAAAAAGGATTGTGTTTGGATATCTCCTGCTGTGTTAAAAAATTTAACTGCAGTAATTAGCAGTAGATTTTCTGCATCTTCCCATGAGAGGTACAAGAAAGGAACCTCTGGGAAGAGAAGAGAAAGAAAGTAAAACTTTAACAATTGAGCAGATGACAAGCTGCTTGATCAATGGACCCAATTGTCACAAATATGTTTCATAGGAAGATTTCAGAGCTTTGTACAGTGAAATATTTGAAGTTAAATCCATAAGGCATTCATGAGTTAGAAATTAATGTCTCAGTTCTGAGATCTTTAACAAAAGATAAGTACAGTTAGGCACATATTGATTTAATTCTAAACATTAGAGAAAATGCATTTGTTTATTTGATAATTTAAACATAGTTTCTGACTCTTGTCCAAATCATGGGTTAGATCTATTATAAATTTTAAAATATAACATCCAGAACATTTTTTAAAGATATACTTCATAAATCTGTACTTTAAGCTTATCAAAACAATTTAAACAGCCATTTTAAGATGGAATTTTTATATTAAACTGTAAGTATTTTGGCCTTAAATGCAAATGATTATAAATGAGTAAAAGAGTCAATAATGTTAAATTATTATAGCTTAAGTAAATTCTTGAAATGAATGAGATATTTAAGAAGTTTCTCCAAATTGTTAAGAATCTGTGCCTGATATTTTCCAATACTAACTGCAAATCTAAATAATCTTTAGTCTGACAAGAAACTGAAGTCAGAAAGAAAAAAGAATCTATAATCTATCATTTGTCTAGCCTTTGATTCATTTCTCTGTATAACATCTATCTAAAATGAGAGCTTAATAGGTGAATTATTATCAGTGTAAATACTAGTCTTTAGACCATTATATCTGGAGTAAACATATATGAAGAAAGATAATGAATTTTGTTTTAATTTAAAGAATTTATCCATACATACGACTAGGCTGAGCTTCATCTCTCAGCAGCATATATTTTTAAGATGAGAGTAAAGTAATAGCCACCATTCATTTTAACCCCAAATTGTGAATTTGTTTCTCAAAGAAAAGGGACGATTTTTATAATTTTTATTTTCAGAAATGAAATAACTCCTGGAAACCCTTTTGTCAGCACTCGAACTGTTAAAGCACAAATCCCTTTCAATTTTTGAGCAGGATATTTCATTGTTCTCTAACTCTGCTTAGGATCCACTTTAGTAATACTTTCTGCCTTAGATTAATTACCCTGATCTAATTCATTTAGTGGAGGACAGCTGTGGTACGTGGGTTGCCCACTGATGTATTGTGTTAAATGATGCCCATCTGTCATTCCAGCATATCAGCATGGATTCAGTGTCACCCACTTCATTGGTTCTGCTGAGATGTGAAGTACAGCTACAATGTTTACTACTGTTGTTAATTTAATATCTACACCTTTAATAACCTGACTGCTGTCATTTGCTGAACAATGATAATGATACATGATGGCCAGCAAAGAACCAGATAGAAAGCATTAACTAGACAGCACAGCAGAGCCTCTGGCACAGTTAATTAGAACACTTCTGGACCAAATTGTTATTGGGGACCCTGTAACACACTCCCTTGGGAAAAGCTTTATTGAGAAATAAAAGAACCCATGATAATAGTAATTTTGACAAATATAATCATTAATATGACTTCAAAACAATGAAATTTTTTTAACTATCATTTTATTTTTTAAAGAGTTCATTATGGGCACTTTATTTCTTCATGGGCCCTTTATTTCTTCACATTATTTTGTTCTTATTTTACCTCCACACCTCAAACTTTCAATAAATGTGTTCCCTCAGGTTTGACTAATGTAAATGTAATATACCAGATCTAATGGGTTTTGGCTTTTTGTCTTGGATAAACATAATCCAAAATTTGGGAGGAATATACAAGGATTCCAGAGGATGTATATTTTTTATATTTTATTCTGTTTCAAAAAGAGTCATTAATATATTTGTATGTATATGATTGCTTATATAACATCATAAAATGAAAATTTTAAAACATGCAATATGCATTTTATGTCCTATACATATTAAAAGATGACCATATAAAATATTTCAAATTATATAAAAATGTTGATAGAGTGAAAGCATAAACAGACTAAATTTTTATTTTACTATTTCTAAAATACTTTAAAAATAAAATATTTACCCAAAGAATGTGCAATTTGACTTTTCTATTTCCTTTCAACTCTAGTTTTTCATATATCTGACTAGTTTACATTAATATTCACACTTGAACCATTCAAAATGTCTCAATCTTCTCTTCAAATTTTCCTTCGAATTGAAATGCTCAATACCACTAATCACCAGGGAAATGCAAACAAAACCATGATGAGGTGCCATCTCACACTTGTTAGGATGTCTACTATCAAAAAGAAAAAAAAATAACAAATACTGGTGAGGATGTGGAGAAAAAAAAAACTTTGCATATTGTCTGAGTGTAAATTGGTAAGGTTATTATAGAAAACATAGGAGGTTCCTCAAAAAATTAAAAATACAACTACCATGTAATCCCCCATACCCACTTCTGGATATAGATCCAAAGGAAATGAAACCAGTATCTCAAAAAGATATCTGCACTCCAACATTCATTACNTTTCCAAGACTAACTGCAAATCTAAATAATCTTTAGTCTGACAAGAAACTGAAGTCAGAAAGAAAAAAGAATCTATAATCTATCATTTGTCTAGCCTTTGATTCATTTCTCTGTATAACATCTATCTAAAATGAGAGCTTAATAGGTGAATTATTATCAGTGTAAATACTAGTCTTTAGACCATTATATCTGGAGCAAACATATATGAAGAAAGATAATGAATTTTGTTTTAATTTAAAGAATTTATCCATACATACGACTAGGCTGAGCTTCATCTCTCAGCAGCATATATTTTTAAGATGAGAGTAAAGTAATAGCCACCATTCATTTTAACCCCAAATTGTGAATTTGTTTCTCAAAGAAAAGGGACGATTTTTATAATTTTTATTTTCAGAAATGAAATAACTCCTGGAAACCCTTTTGTCAGCACTTGAACTGTTAAAGCACAAATCCCTTTCAATTTTTGAGCAGGATATTTCATTGTTCTCTAACTCTGCTTAGGATCCACTTTAGTAATACTTTCTGCCTTAGATTAATTACCCTGATCTAATTCATTTAGTGGAGGACAGCTGTGGTACGTGGGTTGCCCACTGATGTATTGTGTTAAATGATGCCCATCTGTCATTCCAGCATATCAGCATGGATTCAGTGTCACCCACTTCATTGGTTCTGCTGAGATGTGAAGTACAGCTACAATGTTTACTACTGTTGTTAATTTAATATCTACACCTTTAATAACCTGACTGCTGTCATTTGCTGAACAATGATAATGATACATGATGGCCAGCAAAGAACCAGATAGAAAGCATTAACTAGACAGCACAGCAGAGCCTCTGGCACAGTTAATTAGAACACTTCTGGACCAAATTGTTATTGGGGACCCTGTAACACACTCCCTTGGGAAAAGCTTTATTGAGAAATAAAAGAACCCATGATAATAGTAATTTTGACAAATATAATCATTAATATGACTTCAAAACAATGAAATTTTTTTAACTATCATTTTATTTTTTAAAGAGTTCATTATGGGCACTTTATTTCTTCATGGGCCCTTTATTTCTTCACATTATTTTGTTCTTATTTTACCTCCACACCTCAAACTTTCAATAAATGTGTTCCCTCAGGTTTGACTAATGTAAATGTAATATACCAGATCTAATGGGTTTTGGCTTTTTGTCTTGGATAAACATAATCCAAAATTTGGGAGGAATATACAAGGATTCCAGAGGATGTATATTTTTTATATTTTATTCTGTTTCAAAAAGAGTCATTAATATATTTGTATGTATATGATTGCTTATATAACATCATAAAATGAAAATTTTAAAACATGCAATATGCATTTTATGTCCTATACATATTAAAAGATGACCATATAAAATATTTCAAATTATATAAAAATGTTGATAGAGTGAAAGCATAAACAGACTAAATTTTTAGTTTACTATTTCTAAAATACTTTAAAAATAAAATATTTACCCAAAGAATGTGCAATTTGACTTTTCTATTTCCTTTCAACTCTAGTTTTTCATATATCTGACTAGTTTACATTAATATTCACACTTGAACCATTCAAAATGTCTCAATCTTCTCTTCAAATTTTCCTTCGAATTGAAATGCTCAATACCACTAATCACCAGGGAAATGCAAACAAAACCATGATGAGGTGCCATCTCACACTTGTTAGGATGTCTACTATCAAAAAGAAAAAAAAATAACAAATACTGGTGAGGATGTGGAGAAAAAAAAAACTTTGCATATTGTCTGAGTGTAAATTGGTAAGGTTATTATAGAAAACATAGGAGGTTCCTCAAAAAATTAAAAATACAACTACCATGTAATCCCCCATACCCACTTCTGGATATAGATCCAAAGGAAATGAAACCAGTATCTCAAAAAGATATCTGCACTCCAACATTCATTACAGTCTTATTCGCAAGAGCAAAGACAAAATATGTAAATAAACTTCAAGAGATGAATGGATTAAGAAACATGAGCTATATATATACATATATAATGGAATTTTATTAGCCATAAAATAAAATCAGTCTGGAGCACATTATTACACTAAATAAAATAAGCCAAAGGAAAAAATTATTGCATGAGCTCACTTTTTTTGTGTGAAATCTGAAACATTCAAACTTATAGAAACAGACTCTAGAACATCAATTACCAGTAGTTGAAGCGTGGTGGAAACAGGGAGAGGTTGGTCAAAGGTAAATTTTCAGTTAGAAGACAAATAAATTCTGGAGATCGAAAGTACAGCATGATGACTGTAGTTAATAATAATGTTTTGTATACTTGGAATTAGCTACGTGCATAGATTGTGTTCTCACAACACTCACAATAAAAGAGTAACTGCATAGAAATAAAAATGTTAATTGGTTTAATTGTGGGAACTTCTGTGGTGGTTCAGTGGCTAAGACTCTGAGATACCAAAGCTGGGGCCTAGGTTTGATTTCTGGTCAGGAAATTAGATCCCTTATGCAGCGAATATGAGTTCACAGCTAATGGTGGCAATCATTTCTCAATGTGTGTGTATAACATCATTACCTTCTACACCTTAAATATATACAATATTTATCTGTCAACCATACCTCAAGAAAGTTGGGAAATTTAATTAAGTTAAATTAAGTTTCAGTTCAATTCAGTCACTCAGTTGTGTCTGACTCTTTGCGACCCTATGAAATGCAGCATGCCAGGTCTCCCTGACCATCACCATCTCTCGGAGTTCACTCAGACTTCCGTCCATTGAGTCGGCAATGCCACCCAGTCATCTCATCCTCAGTCATCCACTTCTCCTCCTGCCCTCAACCCCTCCCAGCATCAGAGTCTTTTCCAATGAGTCAACTCTTCACATGAGGTGGCCAAAGTACTGGAGTTTCAGCTTTAACATCATTCCTTAGAAAGAACATCCAGGACTGATCTCCTTTAGGACTAGATGCCATGATCTTCGTTTTCTGAATGTTGAGCTTTAAGCCAATGTTTTCACTCTCCTCTTTCACTTTCATCAAGAGGCTTTTTAGTTCCTCTTCATTTTCTGCCTTAAGGGTGGTGTCATTTGCATATCTGAGTTTATTTTAACTTAAAAAGAACTTAACCTTCAAAACTAAATACAGATGACCTTGATCAATGCAAGGGCTAGGGACCCTAACCCACCATCAAAAACTCGCATGTAACTAAGTTTGCCCTTTGTATCTGTTCTTCTTCTGAACTTGTAGTTCCACATTTGCAGCCTAAACCAACGGCTTATTGGGTAGCTCTATAACGTTTACTATTGAAAAAAAATCAAGATACATTGTACATGGACCCATGCAGTTTAAAACTATGTAGTTCAAGGGTCAACTGTAATTAAATAAACAGGGTTTGTAAGTTTCTGACTCATTTAAACAGTATAAAGGATTTTGATCATTACTGTATATACATAATAATCAGTCTTTCAAAGCATGCTGAAAATGAAAAAAAGTATAGAAATAATTAAAATCATAATAAAAATTATATAAATAATTTTATGTATTTGATCATAGTATTATTTAGAAAATTGAGTTTTTAGAGTTCATTACGAATAAAATAATTTTGTTGTACTACAAAATAATTTAAGGAAAATTGTTAATTTCTCACAATTTTAATTCATCAACTTTTTATTCTATGAAGGCTACATTCCATGGCACATCTGAAAAAATTTTCAACTCAATATCATAAAGATTATTTTCCTATGTTAAAATCCAGATTTGTGGTTTTTATTTAAACTTGTGCTTGAATGATTTTCAGTTAATTTTGGCATATAATTTTGAGTAACTGAACACTGTTTATTGTTTTGCATCTGAAACACAAATGTTCCAGCATAATTTGTTGACAGAAATATCTCCTTTGAATTACCTTTCTACCATCAAGTCTTCCTGACATACAGGTAATGCTGGTTTTTCTTCTTTTTAAACCACCAGTTCAGTTCAGTCACTCAGGCGTGTTCAGCTTTTTGCAGCCCCATGGACTGCAGCACACCAGGCTTCCTTGTCCATCACCGATTCCTGGAGTTTGCTCAAACTCATATCCATTGACCCGTGATGACATCCTCTGTCTTCCCCTTCTCCTCCTGAATTCAATCTTTCCAAACATCAGGGTCTTTTCCAATGAGTCAGTTATTTGCATTCAGTGGCCAGGGTATTGATGTTTCAGCATCAGTTCTTCAAATGAATATTCAGGATTCATTTGCTTTAGGATTGACTGGTTTGATTTCCTTGCAGTCCAAGCGATTCTCAAGAGTCTTCTCCAACAACACAGTTCAAAAGCATCAATTCTTCAGTGCTTAGTTTTCTTTATAGTCCAACTCTCCTATCCATAGAGGATTCCTGGAAAAACCATAATTTTGACTACAGGGACTTTTGTCAGAAAGTAATGTCTCTACTTTTTAATGTGCTGTCTAGATTAGTCATACCTTTTCTTCCAAGGAGTAAACGTCTTTTAATTTCATGGCTGCAGTCACAATTTGCAGTGATTCTGGAGCCTAAAAAAATGAAGTCTGTCATCGTGTCCACTGTTTCCCCATCTATTTCCTGTGAAGTGGTGGGATCAGATGCCATGATCTTAGTTTTCTGAATGTTGAGTTTTAAGCCAAATTTTTCACTCTTCTCTTTAACTTTCATCGAGTTTCTTTAGTTCATTTTTGCTTTCTGCCATAAGGGTGATCTCATTTGTATATCTGAGGTTATTGATATTTCTCCCGGCAATCTTGATTTCAATTGTGCATCATCCAGCCCAGCATTTTTCATGGTGTACTCTGCATATAAGTTAAATAAGCAGGGTGACAATATACAGCCTTGGTGTACTCCTTTCCCGATTTGGAACCAGTCTGTTGTTCCATATTCAGTACTAACGGTTGCTTCTTGACCTGAGTACAACTTTCTCAGGGGGCAGGTTAAGTAGTCTGGTATTCCCATCTCTCAGAATTTTCCACGGTTTGTTGTCACCCACACAAAGACTTTGGTTTAGTCAGTAAAGCAGAAGTAGATATCTTTCTGGAACTCTCTTGCTTTTTCGATGATTCAACAGATGTTGGCAATTTGATCTCTGGTTCCTCTGCCTTTTCTAAAACCAGCTTGACCATCTGGAAGCTCATAGTTCACCTACTGTTGAAGCCTGGCTTGGAGAACTTTGAGCATTACTTTGTTAGCATGTGAGATGAGTGCATTGTGCAGTAGTTTGAACGTTCTTTGGCATTCCCTTTCTTTACATTCCTTTAGGTAAAGCTAAGTATTTACATGAATGGTGATTGTTTTATCTGTTATCATGTATTTTATAGTGGAAGAATTTCCCAAACTATCTAGTTGATTATATATTGCTAGAAAGAGAGAAAAATCTTTCTGTTCTTTCAGTTGACTCAAATCTACTCTTATCTTTAATCTTTTGCCTATGTCATGTGGCATGTGGGATATTAGTTCCCCAACCAGAGATCAAACCTGAGCACTTTCCATCATAAGTGTAAAGTCTTAATCATTGGACTACCAGGAAAGTCCCTCACTCTTATCTTTATTGAAGTTGACCTAGAGTATTAATAATGTTATGTATCATTCTTTTTATGGAAAGTTGTCAAATTCTTTATATCCAACTTACAAACACAGTCTGGAATTAAACTCACATATACATTTGGCCTAGCCATAGGCTCAATAAGTTCTTTGAAAAACTATTTCACAGATACAGTTAAAAAGTATGTTAACATGAATGATTCTTTCTTAGGCTCCATAGTGAACTTTAATCACCATTTGTGGAAAAAAAAATTTTTAAAAACCTTTAAACAATCTCTCCAGAATATTTAACCGCTCCTAAAAAAGAAAATGAACTATGGACTAAGGTTCATGACATTGCACAGCAGACAGGGATCAAGAAAAGCAAAAAAGCAAAATGGCTGTCTGGGGAGGGCTTACAAATAGCTGTGAAAAGAAGAGAAGTCAAAAGCAAAGGAGAAAAGGAAAGATATAAACATCTGAATGCAGAGTTCCAAAGAATAGCAAGGAGAGATAAGAAAGGCATCCTCAGTGATCAGCGCAAAGAAATAGAGGAAAACAACAGAATGAGAAAGACTAGAGACCTCTTCAAGAAAATTAGAGATATCAAGGGAACAGTTCATGCAAAGATGGGCTTGATAAAGGACAGAAATGGTATGGACCTAACAGAAGCAGAAGATATTAAGA
>SJYW01044562.1:70795-92381 GCA_006410735.1 Raphicerus campestris
ATATATATATATATATATATATATGTATTGATATTTAATATGAAAATTTGCCTTTATGTTCCCATACTATAATAACATTTATTTTTTATAATAGATTATTTCAGTAATTATTATATAATAAGTATTGAGCCTTAAGCTCATTGTTAGTAAACTCTGATGACATACTTTTATAAGTGAGGAAATTCAGCTTTGATTAATCGCTTAAAGAGTTAGTTGATTAACATCAAATATGACATAGTCTATATATGTTGGGAAGCATATATATACACATATCTCCCCAACTGTAAAGACAATGTGTGTGTGTGTATGTGCATGTGTGTATATATACACACATATGTATCTATATCTATCTATATGTAGCATACAGATATTAGTGTAACTTTAAAAAAAATAAAATAATAAAAGATATATTTGGTGTGCTTGTGTTTCAATGTAAGGGAATTATTTCTCACCCTTTTAAGTACCATGGTTGGCTGTAAAAATAAATTTAATAGTTCATGTGGATGCCAATCACTGCCAATTACATTTAGGCTTTCCTGCCTTGGCATTATTGTACCTCTAAAAGTCCACATTGTCTCTGAAATGGAGAATTCACTAAACTTATACCCCCACCTGTTATGGTGTTTATCATTTCATGAGCCCTTTTTCTGATGAATAATTTAGACACATAGTTTAAGGAAGCAGTACCAGATTCAATCCTAGAATCCTGAAAACATTGTAGGTCTAAGAAATTATATTATTGATGAGCTTAAACATTATTTACTTTAGGAAATCTGTTTGTTCACATATGAATCACGCCTCTATTATAAATAATATGCAAAACAGAAGAAGCAAGGGGTCCCTAAATCACATTTTCAGCTATTTGTGAAATTCACTCTTAATTCAACATTCATAACTTTTTTGATGTTACCATATGACTCACATTATTTCCTCTCTCTGTAGCCAAAAATCTCAGGTTATTTCAGAAAACATTTCTAGTTTCTTATGACAATCACACATTTGAGGTAAACAGTTTTAAACAAAGGCCCTTTCGGTTTAACCTTCTCCAGGGAATGATGAGTTCAGATGCTTAAAATATATTTACATACATATATGCTACTAAAGTAACTATAAGCATACTAGCTTTCTTATATGTTTCTTTACAAATTTTATAAAAATATTAATACATAAAAATAGAATAGTTCTAAAAATTGTCATATAACCACATATAACCCTGCCTGATTTCAGCAAGTAATAAGATACTGCCATGCTTGCTTTAACCATAGCTTATGCTTCTCTTGGAGAAGGCAATGGCACCCCACTCCAGTACTCTTTCTTGCCTGGAAAATCCCATGGATGGAGGAGCCTGGTGGGCTGCAGTCCATGGGGTCACTAAGAGTCGGACACGACTGAGTGACTTCACTTTCACTTTTCACTTTCATGCACTGGAAAAGAAAATGGCAACCCACTCCAGTGTTCTTGCTTGGAGAATCCCAGGGATGGGGAAGCCTGGTGGGCTGCCATCTAGGGGGTCGCACCAAGTCAGACACGTCTGAAGTGACTTAGCAGCAGCAGCAGCAGCAGTAGTCTTCTCTTAAATTTTTTGGTACTATTTTAAAGTATATACCAAGATCTATAAATTATATGAAATTTTCTTACATAACCATCACAACATTGTCTTATTTTACAATATTCATAAAGATATCTTGGAATTATGCTAGATTGATATTAGAAATTTTCTTTGTTTTTAATGATTTTTATTTCAAATAAGAAACAAACAAGTAAGTTACTTTTGGTTAATCTACTTCTTAAGTATATCTGAATCTAGAGGAACTGCCTTCCACTTCTCTATTTTTCCACAGCTTAATTGAGGTAAAATTGGCAAATAAGTGTGTATATGTAGTATACAGCTTGGTGTTTTGATATACATAAACATTGTGAAACCATCAGAATCATGCAGGTTAACATATCCATTACCTCACATAGCTATTCTTTATATTTTTGCGGTGAGAACACTTAAGCCATCCTCTCTCAGCAAACTTCAAGTATGCAATAAAATATTAACTAGTTTTCTAGTTTTTTGTGAAGAATGTTTTGTGAAATCTGTTTTTCTACTTTTTGTGAAGAATTTTATGTTTTACTGAAATTGCTTCTCTTCTTGGCTTACCTGCCCATCCATTTTTCTTCCTTGTTATCTTTCTGGATTTAAAATCTACCACAGAGAGCATATAGTAGATGATAATAAAAATTTTGATGACTATGTTAACCACGGGGAGAACAAATATTTATTAAAGCCAAGTTTAATATTGCATCCTAATTTTATTTTAGATTATAACTAATCTCTAAATCACAATATTCTCATGCTCTCAAAACATAAAATGCAGACCTGATGCACACACACACACTTAAAAAAGAAATAGCTTTCTTTTATCATGTGTTCACTTCTTGAAGATATTATCAGGTGAGTGGTTGCTCATGTAAATGCTTTGTGCTTCTTATTGCACCACATCAGGAGACACAAAACACCTGTGTCCCTTCCTTTTGAGATACTAACATTAATCAGTTGAAGTAGGTTATGATAGCCTGAACTCTCTATTGGACTCACCATCAACACTTTGGGCTTCCCTAGTGGCTCAGCTAGTAAAGAATCTGCCTGCAATGCAGGAGACCTGGGTTTGATCACTGGGGTTGGGAAAATCCCTTGAAGACGAAAATGGCTACNGCTTCAGCTTCAGCATCAGTCCTTCCAATTCAGGACTGATTTCCTTTAGGATGGACTGGTTGGATCTCCTCGCAATCCAAGGGATTCTCAAGAGTCTTCTCCAACACCACAATTCAAAAGCATGTTCCAGCCTCATCCTACAGTTTTCACTTCAGACTTTTTTTTTTAACCTATTATTTTATTGCAAAATGCTACTCTTTTTTTTTTTTTTTTTTAAACAAGGAACTCTGAAACATTTGAATGGAGAATTGTATTTAGGAGTATAATACAGATACTCAGTGAGTTTATTACTATTTGATTGTTGAAGATTTGATGTTTCTCATGGAAGGGTCAAGAAATGCCCATATTTACACATATATATGTGTGTGTGTTATATGCATACTTAAATCTATAATATTTTAAATAGCAAAATATTATACACTTTGGAGTGTCTCCAAAGCACAAGTGAATACCAGCTGGACAGGTCTTTCTTAGAAATTTGAAATTGAATGAACTCATTAGGTGTTTTATAAGTAGCAGAAATCCAGATATTAGCTGTTTATCCCTTCATTCATGTAATTTGGTCTGGTATTGTAATCTGCAACAGTAGCAAATTCATATCATTATCTTCTTGCTTTCTCTACTTATTTAAAGAATGCAACAACATCTGAATAGATTGTGGCCTGCTTATAAACCACAATTTATNTTTATCCCTTCATTCATGTAATTTGGTCTGGTATTGTAATCTGCAACAGTAGCAAATTCATATCATTATCTTCTTGCTTTCTCTACTTATTTAAAGAATGCAACAACATCTGAATAGATTGTGGCCTGCTTATAAACCACAATTTATGGAGATGAACTTGTTCTTTTGAGCCTCTTTGGTTTTGAAGACAGTCTAAGGGAAGAAAAGTTAAGACTTTCTTCTGTTAAAAAAAAAAAAAAAGGGCAGGGTACCAATAAACTGGAACAGCTTACTCTATTTTATGACTGTGTTTTGTTTCATCTTGAGATTATCACTAGGGACTGAGCCCATTTCACTTCAAAACATAATCCTACAAGTTATCAAAAATATTTTGGAGCTAGTTTAATATCAACATTGCTTCTCTAAAATTAAAACAAATCCAGAATGAAGCAAAAGACAGATTTCCACACAAATTGTAAGCAAAAATTTAAGTAAGTTATAAGATAATCAAAATTGTTCCTGAAGTGTTTTTCCCCCTTGACATTTTAATAAGAAAATATCAGTTGGTAGAAACTAATATCCCCAGGAAGCCGGAATTATACATTACGGTAAAAACAAAAATGTAAGTTCAGCTATACTCCATTATAAAACAAAAAGTTTAAAAAAAAAGAAGGGATCTAATTGGTTAATTTTTTAAAAATAAGTTCTTTATCTCCTTTTTCTTACTGTTCAACTAAGCTTTTTCCCAAGGAGCCACAACACATTTTTTTTCAATAATTTCATGATGCTTGTTATTGTTTTACACAAATAAGCTTTTCTCACCTTGTTATTCAATCATTATATTCACTTTTCCCTAACCTCAACTATTTAATCATAGTGTTCTTTGAATTCTATAATTTACATTTTGTTGAGTAAAACAAAAAAATCCTTTAGCAAAAACTGAAGTAGTAAAGGCTTAGATGAACCAATTTATCTACTACTATGGGATTATTCTTTTAAATTAAAGTAAACCTTCCTAGCTTCTACCACTATGCTCTATACTTAATGTGTGTGTGCTCAGTCACTTAGTCCCGTCCGACTCTTTGCAGTCCTGTGGACTGGGACCCACTAAGCTCCTCTGCACATGGAATTCTGCAGGCAAGAATACTTTCCATTTCTTTTTCCAGGGGACCTTCCTGACCCAGGGATTGAACCAGAGTTTCCTGGGACTCCTGCATTGGCAGCCAGATTCTTTTACCACTGAGTTATCTGGGAAGCCTGCTTTATCCTTGTAAATTACATATAAATTCTGGTGGTCTCAAAGTAAACTATATGTGAACCCATTCTTTGGAGGGTATAAAATATTGAACTACCTTGATCACTATAAAAGAGATATTGTATAATAAAGTAGGAATAATTTGACTTGAAAATTAGAACTTATGAATCCCATTCCCAGTTGTACTCCTAGTTCTCTGTTATTTATAGATGATTACAAATAAATATGGATGAGTTACAAAACTTCTCTGGGCCACAGTGTCCTCAAAGGTAAAATGAAAGAACTAACATTTAAAACTGTAAATTATATAATAATTAAATTTCATGTACCACAAACTTTCATAGAAAATACATGACCTAGAGACAGTGTCATTAGAAGAATTTGTTGTTCAGTCGCTCAGTCATGTCTGACCCTCTGTGACCCCATTGACTGCAGTACACCATTAGAAGAATAAAATATTTTTGAAGCAAGATCACAATTTAGCACACTTTAGTACATAACCGAATCAAAGTTTGTAAGACTAAAGTAATCCTATAATTATTTCTGCCTGATGTTTCATATTTTTATAGTACAGTTCTTGGGAGAAATGCCTTTGTCATCCTTGGACACTTGGTATATAACATGGTAAAAATTTTGTAAATAATATTGTTTTGCTATTTTCAGTATTTGGGGAATGGTATTTTCTCCAGTTTTGTCTATTATTTAAGATCTAAATTCTCGATACTGGCTTTCAAATCTTATTTCTGATTCTTTAGAAGACAACTATATCCAAGCACCAGTGAGACAGTGAAGAAGGTGAAACAGAAAGGAGAGGCCAGTGAAATATGCACTAGGAGGACTGAGCAACTGGACTCAATTGTGTCAGAGAAACTCTAAGCAACTGTAGAATACACCCCAATATTGTCCCACTCAGAATGAGCAAACAGTAGTATTATTCACCCACCCCTTTCCTCATAGTTGAGGGAACATGTAGCCAGGAAAAAAAAAAAAGAGAGAGAGAGAAGATAAATAATATCAGTTTCAGGAATGAGAAGAAAGACATTTTATAATCTCGCATATATTAAAAAGATAAAAAGAAAATATGCACAACTTCCTGCCAATAAATTTGACAATTCTGATGAAATGGACAAATTCCTTGAAAGACATAAAGTACCAAAACTTTCTTAAGAAGAAAGAAAGGTTAAAAACAAACAAACAAACAAAAGCTCGAGTGTTCAGCAATTGGAATAAAGTTACATAGAAGAAAAAGAAGAATATTCAGTAAAAGAAAAGGAGAAGAATATGTCAGAGAAATAGAAAAGATCTTAGAGGATACAGAGATCCAAAGGAGAAGACATTTTTACAATATGATGAAATATTTCCAGTTGTTATTATAATAATGACAGTGTTTGGCAAATTATTCCTGACTTTTTGAGAAATGTTTCAGTAGAATATTAAATGTAGCCACCAATTTCAACAATTCAAAGGATAACTGAATAGTGGGGCAGTTGAAGCAACAATACATAAAGTATTAATACAATTTCAAGAAGTGTATATATTAACCAAAGTTTGAAAGAAGGGTAACTTAAGGAAAACCAGGTTCCAGAAATTGCTTCAATAGCCTATTTTCCATTCATTCAATATCATTTGGAAATGCTTCCATTGTGTACATTGTGTGCATGGTAATTATATTTAACAAACCAAAACTGAGATTTATTTTCTGAAAAGTAGTATTATGAGTCAGTACATGTATCAGAGTCAGTTTGGGAGATGTACTATCGGATGAACAAATGTTTGAATTTCTGCAATAGTCTAAAGATTTATGAGAATAATGAGGTCTTTTTAGGAATACAAATTAGCCTTTAAAACCAAAATGCACAATTGATATGACAGTATATGTGGCATTTTTCTAAGTAGTGATGAATCAGCGAAGAATTAAAAATTGTCTTTGCCTTTAGGATCTCACAGAGACAGAGACCTAGACAAATATATACAACATACGGTCTTTAGCACTCAGTTTGCAGAAGCTTACCTCTGTGATTCATCAGAAAGAAAAATTAATTTTTCAAGAATGAGTAGGTGTGGATACATGAGCATAGATCCATGAGTTTATTAAGACTGGGAAGTTTTGGAAGTTGAGAGGGATTCCAGGAGGATAAGTCTACCTGGGAAAGTCTGAAAGTTAAATGTGAGAATTACTCCTCCAAATAACTAACTACATTACATTTTCGTTAAAGCAGAAAATATAACAACATCTGAGACTACCTTGGGGATACTTGGAAAAATATTTCAGTAAGTAAGAAAAGAAAAACTTGCTGAGGTTTCCAGATATTGAATCTACTTTTGTTATTAGTAATGGATTTTTCTCTTACCTATAAGCATCAATTTTCTTGATTCTAAGAGTAAAATCAAACACCCAGGTTTTTCTCAGGCTTGAAGCAATTATGACTCATCCTGCACCTCATCCCCTCAAAATCCTTTGAACTCCCTAATTCATCCATGCTAGATTTGTTTTCTTTTTCTTGATCCTGTCATGGCGATTTACTCCAAACATTCCCAAATGCACTATGTCTTTTTTTTAAATTTCACATACTACAATTGCCACTTTCTCTAAATACATTATTTATTTATTTATTTATTTATTTATTTATTGCTTGACTCATTCTCCCTTTACCTAGTGCATTAGATGGGGTATAGACTTTTCCACAAGGACAAATCAAAAGAGAGATCAAGCTAAACAAGGTTAAAACTAATCTTACCAGTTTGGTGGTGGTGGTGGTTTAGTTGCTAAGTCATGTCCAATGCTTGCATGCATGGACTGTAGCTTGCCAGGTGCCTCTGTCCAAGGGATTTTCCAAGAAAGAATACTGGAGTGGGTTGCCATTTCCTTCTCTAGAAGATCTTCCCAACCCAGGAATTGAACTCCGGTCTTCTGCATTGCAGTCAGGTTCTTTACCAACTGAGCTATGAGGAAAGCCCCTACCATTTTGATGATAGCACAAAAACTCTTGTTCATGAATTCAACTGTAGATGGAGATTCCTAAATCGTGGACTTCCCAACATTTGAATGCTGCCACAAAATGGAAAAAGAAGGAAGGGAGTTACTTTGCCTGTTTTTTGCTTGGCTGCCATAAGTGCATTTATCCTTACATTTCGTTCACAGGAACTTAGGTTATTAGTGACACCTAGCTGCAAAGGACAGTGGAAAGAGCCTTTATTCTTGGAAACCATGTATTCAGATAAAAATCAAGGGTTTTCTTCCTGTGAAAGAGAATAGGAGAAAATTTGGGACATGACTGCCTTTCTCTGTCATTCTGTATCCTTGGATTATCTGAATATTCAAATGTGTGTTTTAAGAGAGCCCTCACCTCACTTTCCCTTACTGAGGAAACTACCACTCAAGCTTCTTTACTGACTGCATTTATACTGAAAAGTGAAAGTAAACTCCCTCAGTCATGTCCAACTCTTTGCGACCCCATGGACTGCAGCATGCCAGGCCTCCCTATCCATCACCAACTCCCAGAGTCCACCAAAACCCATGTCCATTTAGTCAGTGATGCCATTCTACTATCTCATCCTCTGTCCTCCCCTTCTCCTCCTGCCTTCAATCTTTCCCAGCTGTTGCTGCTAAGTCACTTCAGTCATGTCCGACTCTTACTGACCCCATGGACGGCAACCTACCAGGCTTCTCCGTCTATGGGATTTTCCAGCCAAGAGTACTGGAGTGGGGTGCCATTGCCTTCACAGCATCATGGTCTTTTCAAATGAGTCAGCTCTTCACATCAGGTGGCCAAAGTGCTGGAGTTTCAGTTTCAACATCAGTCCTTCCAATGAACACCCAGGACTGATCTCTGNTTCTTAAAAAGGCAAAATATCAGGAAAGGAAATTGTACTCACACTAACAATAAATACAGGAGCAGAATGCAAGGAGTAAAGTAATGCCCCTTAACTATTGGGTTCTCCTCTCAGAAAAGACAAGGAGAGAATAGAATGTAATTTCTAAAATGGGTCCTTTACAAAGTCACATTGTGTTGCTTAATGACACATAGTTCCTGATGAGCATTCCAAATTACAAGGTAGTTGTTCAAATCGAATTTAAACCAAGGGCTTCATTGATATGCTTCCTAAAACAAGGGGTTCTTTTAATTAGAAAAGACTATGCTGCTTTCTTTCCTGGCAGCATTTGTGGGGGCTCCCACCAGCATTTTCACAGCAGCCAGTGCTGGAAACACACAGAGATTCTGTGCTTTGTGTAGTTCCCTCACCCTCTACACTCTCCACGTCTATAACCCTTCCAGAGGACAGAGATCAATGAATGTTTTCCCATCAGATTTTAAATAGTCAAGGGAATGCCTCTGTGCTATCTAAAATACATAAAATACAATACATGTGACCTTATTTTCCCTTTTTATTAGCCTATAGCCATATGCCATTAGGATGGCTCACTCCATCTTTGTTCACTGTACTCAAGGGAGAGAAAAGATAATTAGCAAACACACTGCTCAGTATCAATTGTACTTTCCACCCTTAATTAGATTTGATTATTTTTCTCTGCTGAACACAAAAATACTGAGATGCACGCACGAGCATACATGTGTTGGAATCCTCTACATAATCCACTTCTATCTACCCAAAGGCTCTCCCTTATTTGAGCCTTTTCAAGGTCTGTAGATTCAAGCATTTTTATATAACACTGGTAGGTGTTGCTAGTGTTCAAGAACCCACCTGCCAATGCTGGGGACATAGGAGACACTTGTTTGATCTCAGGGTTGGCAAGATCCCCTGGAAGAGGAAATGGCAACCCACTCCAGTATTCTTGCCTGGAAAATCCCATGGAGGGAAGAGGCTGGGGGTCTACTCCCAAGGGTCTCACAGAGCCAGACACCACTGAAGCAGTTTAGCGTGCACCCACCCACACACACATTACTGATAAAGTGGAAATATCTCTGAAATAGCCAGTTATTCTAATGACAGTAATATAGAGATCCACATACCCTTCACTCAGTTTCCCTCATGGCAAACTTTTGTAAAAATTATAATAGAATTCTCACTCATGACCAGGATCCTGACATTGATGCAATTCACCTATCTTACTGAAAAATTTCCCGTTTTACTTGCACTCCTGTGTGCACACAAGTGCATCCAGTTCTATGCAATGTTATCACATGTGTAGATTTACATACCTACTGCCATAGTCAAGATACAGAACAGTTCTTTCAAATTAAGAGTTCTTCATTTTTACCCTTTGAAAAGTGCACTCATCTTTTTCCAACCCCACCCCTATATCCAAAAGCCCTGGATATATTTTTATTTTCAAAATCACATTTTATTTATAATCAGAACTACTAATTTTAATACTATTACTGATGCAATTTCACCTTAAAATAACTGTGATGTAAGTTTTCCTAAAATATGAACAAATTTTAAAAACAGAATATTATAAGACAGGTGTTATAGGAACATGGAAAATATATGAAAAAGCAATGAAGTTTAAGAAATTTTGCAGCTGGTGATAATATGAAGATGATGGATAAGGTAGGATGAGGAAGTTACTTCAGTCAGAGCACATGGCATACATTTATGTCAGTATGTGCGATACACATGTTATGTCTGTATGACATACATAACATACATGTATGTCTCTACGGAGCTAGAGTAGCAGTGGTTCTCAGACCTTAGCACTTAAATGCTTGTTAGAATCCCCTGAAAGACATGTCAAATAATGCCATTTGCAGCAACATGGATAGACCTAGAAACTGTCATACTAGGTGAAATATGTAAGTCAGACAGAGACAAATAAATGATATTGCTTATATGTGGAATCAAAGAAAAAGGTACAAATTAACTCAAAACAGAAGTTGAGTCACAGATGTAGAAAACACATTTATGGATACTAACAAATTAAGAAGGGTTCAAATTGGGAGATTGAGATTGACATATACCCACTACTGTATATAAAATACTAACTAATAAAAGCACAGGGAATTCTACTCAGTATCTGTAATGGCCTGTATGGGAAAATAATCTAAAAAAGAAAAGAATGGATATGTATATTAATATATGTATAACTCATTAACTTTGCAGTACACCTGAAGCAAACACAGCATTGTAAATCATGTATACGCCAATAAAAAAAATTTTTAATGTGTTAAACACTGATTACTAGGCCCTGATGCCAAGGTGTCTTACTCATTATGTCTGGAGTGGGGTCTCTGCATTTCCATTCCTAAAATGTTCATAGGTGATGCTAAGCTGTTAGTCCAGCTCTGAAGATAGCTGAAATAGAAAGGAGGGCTTATGCTAAATATGGGGCCTGTGAGGTAGGGGCCTTCACATGAAGAAAAATGCCCAGTGGAGGAGTCTTTATTTTACTGGTAGAGTAAAAATTGAGCTGCCCAGGTGATACTAAAGATAAAGAACCTGCCTGTCAATGCAGGAACTNACTCATTATGTCTGGAGTGGGGTCTCTGCATTTCCATTCCTAAAATGTTCATAGGTGATGCTAAGCTGTTAGTGCAGCTCTGAAGATAGCTGAAACAGAAAGGAGGGCTTATGCTAAATATGGGGCCTGTGAGGTAGGGGCCTTCACATGAAGAAAAATGCCTAATAGAGGAGTCTTTATTTTACTGGTAGAGTAAAAATTGAGCTGCCCAGGTGATACTAAAGGTAAAGAACCTGCCTGTCAATGCAGGAACTGCTAGAGAAGAGGGTTTGATCTTTGGTTTGGGATGATCCCCTGGAGAAAGAAATGGCAACCCACTCCAGTATTCTTGTCTGGAGAATTCCATGGACAAAGGAGCCAAAGAACAGAACACCACTGAGTGACTGAGTACACAGATCCATTATAGCTTTCAGATCACAAAACCACTTGACTAAAGCAGACTTTAGGAAGAATTATATAGTGATAATCGAGCTAAAGAGTTTAACAGCACAACATAAAGAAACAATGTAGAAGGAGTTAGGAAATTAAAGAAGGTGGCAAAGTATTCAGGTGAGAAGTGGAATACCAAATCCTGATTAAAGAGGAGATACTCCAATACTTAATTAGAAGGTAGCTGTGTAGAATGAGATTCATACTGACCAACTCCCTTTCCCACCTTTATTATCTTCTCTGTGTTTTTCCTATGTCTGCTTTCCAATCTGCCCCACCCAGAAAAAAAAAAAAANCTGCTAGAGAAGAGGGTTTGATCTTTGGTTTGGGATGATCCCCTGGAGAAAGAAATGGCAACCCACTCCAGTATTCTTGTCTGGAGAATTCCATGGACAAAGGAGCCAAAGAACAGAACACCACTGAGTGACTGAGTACACAGATCCATTATAGCTTTCAGATCACAAAACCACTTGACTAAAGCAGACTTTAGGAAGAATTATATAGTGATAATTGAGCTAAAGAGTTTAACAGCACAACATAAAGAAACAATGTAGAAGGAGTTAGGAAATTAAAGAAGGTGGCAAAGTATTCAGGTGAGAAGCAGAATACCAAATTCTGATTAAAGAGGAGATACTCCAATACTTAATTAGAAGGTAGCTGTGTAGAATGAGATTTATACTGACCAACTCCCTTTCTCACCTTTATTATCTTTTCTGTGTTTTTGCTATGTCTGCTTTCCAATCTGCCCCACCCAGAAAAAAAAAATCAGGCCCCATATTTGCAGAGGGAAATATATCCAAACATATATTAACCTAACTTAAAAATCTAGCTTTTGGCTTATTCGAAAACAAAGAAAAATCTTAGCTTATTCTTTATATCTTGTTAAGAATGACTACTGAAATTTCTAGAAAGGATGAAACCTCTGGTTTGCAAATGTAGTTTGAATTATAAATATATATTATTTATTTTAATTGGTACTTGGGGGAACTTGTAGGCTAAGCCTACAAATTCTAAATTTGCATTAGTCCCTTTGTTTTTCCTGACTCTTTTTTCCTTTGTCTTTCTTATCTCTGTTTTCTATTTTCTTTTTTCTACTGAGCTTGTCAAATAGACAAATTTGTTGTTTTTTTTTTTTTTAATCAAAAACAATTGTAATTTTAAGGGCAAACTAAATTGCAAAGAAACAAAGTTAGAGATGACACTACTTTAGATTATATTGTAGAGAGGTTATGAAGGAATTCTAAACCAATAGGTATTAAAGAAGTGACAACCCATTTCACTTTCCTTTAAAAATTCAAAGTGAAGCACAAGCATTTGATCCTCTTGTGACTGAACTCCTATACATTTCATCTTGTCCACTATTTCTGAGAGTTCTGGAACACTGATTGCAATCCTAGGTTGTGCATCTGAATCAGTTACTGAGTTCACATACTGACTGAGAAAATCCTTAATTTCCCCCTGTGCTATTTTTCTGAGAAAAAAATGATCAAAGAAATTAAGATTTATAAAAGGTATTTATGTCAGAGACAATAGAAAATGAATATAAATTAGATATCACACAGCAAGAGCTATACTAAAAGTGAAGAAAACACCTCATTATAGAAATAAACTGTACTGTCTGCCTAAGGTAGTAATAGATCTCTCCATACTTTCTATAAACTCCAAGCACAAATATCAGACTACATGTCTTTTTCAAAAATAGTGCCTCATTTGGATTTTATTAATATAAGTTTCAGAAACCTACATATCTCAAGGTAAAGAACGACTCAATTTTTCATTGCTGTGTAGATAAAATGGAAGGCTATCTGAACAGCTAAGACCATTGGGCATAGGAAAACTTAATGGAAACTCAAGTAAAAGTATTGCATTTGGAAGTAGGCAAATCTCACAAGCTTGATTGAGAATGTGAATTGTCTTAATATGATAATCTCAAATTTAATTCCAGGCTTGTAATAATAGTGGACTTTGAATAGTTTTAAGATTTTCTTTAGATATATTTTGAATCATGTTAGAAGGCGAGAAGAAGAAGAGAGAAGAAGTAGCAGGACAAGGAAACTAAGTACTAGTTTTAGCTCTGATTCTGTCCAAATTCTACTATGTTCAAATGCAGAGATACTGATTCACAAATTATGGTCAAATGCTGTTATTCATACTTCCTTCATGAGGCAAATAAAATATTTTCAAAGAGGACAGAAACAAAAATACCTGTTTCAGCTTTCTCCTTTTTGATAAACTAAAACAATTTTATATAATGAGCCAGTTTCTTGGGTTTTTTTTTGCAAATTTTGAAATCAGAACATGATATCTAGGGATATGAAACAAGATGTAAAGATAAGTATAAAGACAGGAAGGGGCTTTTTCATAGTTTTCAATTCTTTTTTTTTTTTTTAATGTAAAAGTAGCAATCTATTTTTTTAAAGTATTGAAAAAATTAACTGTGGAAAGTTGTTTAACAATATTAGAAAGTACAGAAACATAAAAATGGGGAAAGCAGAAATAACCTATAATAGCACCTCACCAAGAAAATAACCACTAGTAATATTAATTCTTTGTGGCATACCATGCAGCTTGTGGGGTCTTAGCTCTTTGACCAGGGATCCAACCTGTGCCCCCTGTATGGAGAAAGCAGAGCTTTAACCAGTGACCTGCCAGGGAAGTCCCCTAGTTCTCAGTTCTTTACCAAAGAAATGCCTACTGCTGCTGCTGCTGCTGCTGCTAAGTCACTTCACTCATCCTGCATACTGTTCAGAATTTATAATTAACTTAGATAGCAAGTAAAAAGTGATGTCAATATTTTCATTTCCAATAGATTTGTTTGGATGTCTTTAACCCTGCCCTGTGAATATATGACTATATCATTTTAATGGTATCACTTTATCACTTCAGTGTCTTTAGGTTTTAATGTGGGCCAAGTTTCGACACTAGAGTTTGCCATTCTATTTTTAAAGAAAGAAAAAAATCTTTACTCATAATTATGGTTCTTATTCTAATATAATAAAAAAAATACTGTTTACATTTTCGAATTTAATATTAGAATTTATAAAGGGTTGGAGTTCACAACATAGGCTTAAGTTTTCAGTGCAAGATCCTACTANGAAAGAAAAAAATCTTTACTCATAATTATGGTTCTTATTCTAATATAATAAAAAAAATACTGTTTACATTTTCGAATTTAATATTAGAATTTATAAAGGGTTGGAGTTCACAACATAGGCTTAAGTTTTCAGTGCAAGATCCTACTATGTTAGTTCAGTTCAGTTCAGTCACTCAGTCACGTCCAACTCTTTGTAACACTATGGACTAGGAACGACAGGCCTCCCTGTCCATGACCAACTCCCGGAGTTTACTCTAACTCATGTAGATTGAGTCAGTGACGCCAGGAGTTTACTCCAATTCATGTCGATTGAGTCAGTGATGCCATCCAACCATCTTACCCTCTGTCATCCCCATCTCCTGCTGCCTTCAATCTCTACCACCATCAGGGTCTTTACAAATGAGTCAGTTCTTCACAGCACGTGGCAAGAGTATTGGAGTTTCAACTTCAGCATCAGTCCTTCCAATGAATATTCAGGACCTATTTCCTTTAGGATGGACTGGTTGGATCTCCTTGCTGTCCAAGGGACTCTCAAGAATCTTCTCCAAGACCACAGTTCAAAAGCATCAATTCTTTGGTGCTCAGCTTTCTTTATAGTCCAACTCTCACATCCATACATGACTACTGGAAAAACCATAGCTTTAACTAGATGGATCTTTGTTGGCAAAATAATCTCTACTTTTCAATATGCTATCTAGGTTGGTCATAACTTTTCTTTCAAGGAGCAAAAGTCTTTTAATGTCATGGCTACAGTCACCATCTGCAGTGATTTTGGAGTCTAAAAAAATAAAGTCTGTCACTGTTTCCAATGTTTCCCCATCTATTTGCCATGAAGAGATGGGACTAGATGCCATGACCTTAGTTTAAGCCAACCATTCCACTCTCCTCTTTCACTTTCATCAAGAGGCTCTTTAGTTCTTTGCTTTCTGCCATAAGGATGGTGTCATCTGCATATATGAGGTTATTGATATTTTTTTCAGCAAACTTGTTTCCAACTTGTGCTTCATCCAGCCCAGTGTTTCTCATGATATACTCTGCACATAAGCTAAATAAGCAAGGTGACAATATACAGCTTTTATATACTTGATATACTCCTTTCCAGGTTTGGAACCATCCTGTTGGTCCATGTCTGATTCTAACAGTTGTTTCTTGACTTGCATACACATTTGTCAGAAGGCAGGTCAGATGTTCTGGTATTCCCATCTCTTTAAGAATTTTCCAGTTTGTTGTGATCCACACAGTCAAAGTCTTTGGCATAGTCAACAATGCAGAAGTAGATGTTTTTCTGGAACTCTCTTGCTTTCTCAATGATACAGCAGATGCTGGCAATTTGATCTTCGGTTCCTCTGCCTTTTCTAAATCCAGCTTGAACATCTGGAAGTTCATGATTATCATACTGTTGAAGCCTGGCTTGGAGAATTTTGAGCTTTGCTTTGCTAGTCTGTGAAGTGAGTGCAATTGTGAGGCAGTTTGAGCATTCTTTGGCATTGCCTTTCTTTTGGATTGGAATGAAAACTGACCTTTTCCAGTCCTGTGGCCACTGCTGAGTTTTCCAAATTTGCTGGCATATTGAGTGCAGCAGCATCATCTTTTAGGATTTGAAATAGCTCAACTGGAATTCCATCACCACCACTAGCTTTGTTCATAGTGATGCTTCTTAAGGCCCACTTGACTTCACATTCCAGGATGTCTGGCTCTAGGTGAGTGATCACACCATCATGATTATCTGAGTGGTGAAGATCTTTCTTGTACAGTTCTTCTGTGTATTCTTGCCATCTCTTCTTAATATCTTCTGCTTCTGTTAGGTCATTGTCATTTCTGTCCTTTATTGTGCCCCTCTTTGTATAAAAAATTTCCTTAGTATCTCAAATTTTCTTGAAGAGATCTCTAATCTCTCCCATTGTATTGTTTTCCTCTATTTCTTTGCATTGATCACTGAGGAAGGCTTTCTTATCTCTCCTTGCTATTCTTTGGAATTCTGCATTCAAATGCATATATCTTTCCTTTTCTCTTTTGCCTTTCCCTTCTCTTCTTTTCACAGACGTTTGTAAGACCTCCTCAGACAACCATTTTGCCTTTTTGCATTTCTTTTTCTTTTGGGTGATCTTGATCACTGGCTCCTGTACAATGTCACCAAATTTCATCCATAGTTCTTCAGGCACTCTGTCTATCAGATCTAACCCTTGAATCTGTTTGTCACTTCCACTGCATAGTCATAAGGGATTTGATTTAGGTCATACCTGAATGGTCTAGTGGTTTTACCTACTGTCTTCTATTTGAGTCTGAATTTAGCAATAAGAAGTTCATGATCTGAGCCACAGTCAGCTCCTTCAGCTCCTGGGCNCACTGCATAGTCATAAGGGATTTGATTTAGGTCATACCTGAATGGTCTAGTGGTTTTACCTACTGTCTTCTATTTGAGTCTGAATTTAACAATAAGAAGTTCATGATCTGAGCCACAGTCAGCTCCTTCAGCTCCTGGGCTTGTTTTTGCTGACTGTATAGGGCTTCTCCATCTTTGGCTGCAAAGAATATAATCAATCTGATTTCAGTATTGACCATCTGGTGATGTCCATGTGTAGAGTCTTCTCTTGTGTTTTTAGAAAAGGGTGTTTGCTATGACTGGTGTGTTCTCTTGACAATACTGTTAGCCTTTGGCCTGCTTCATTCTGTACTTCAATGCCAAATTTGCCTGTTATTTCAGATGTTTCTTGATGTCCTACTTTTGCATTCCATTCTCCTATAATGAAAAGGCCATTTTTGGGGGATATTAGTTCTTGAAGTTCTTGTAGGTCTTCATAGAATCATTCTACTTCAGCTTCTTCAGCATTATTGGCCAAGGTATAGACTTGAATTATTGTGATATTGAATAGTTTGCCTTGGAAGCCAATAGCGATCATTCTGTCGTTTTTTAGAATTATCCAAGTACTGCATTTCAGACTCTTTTGTTGATTATGATGGCTACTCCATTTCTTCTAAGGCATTCTTGCCCACAGTAGTAGATATAATGGTCGTCTGAGTTGAATTCACCCATTCCAGTCCATTTTACTTTACTGATTCCTAAAACGTTGATATTCACTCTTGCCATCTCTTGTTTGTCCACTTCCAGTTTGCCTTGATTCATGGACCTACTATGTCATCATGTTTAAACTGATATATAAAGCAAGAATTTCAAATTGTCAGTCTCCAATGAGGAATTACAGTAGCTAGAAATTCAGCTACTTAAAACGCTTTGCTATATTAGCTTTATGAATTTGAAATTCAAACAAAGGATTTAATTTTTTTAATTTGACTTTTTGAATGCACTGTAATTCACAAAATAAGTAGATGAGACTGGTTGACTCCAAGGCTGGGTGTGATTTTTGACCTTAAGACTATATGTGGATGGCTCTTCATTCTTAATAATGTGAATGTGCTCTCTTGGATCCCCCTCAATTACCACTACCTTAATTTTCTTTGTTTTTATTTGGCTTCTAATTCTGGTTATCTATTTTGTATATCAAATTGTGGGAGGAGTTTGTAATTTCCTTGGATCTCTCTCATCACAACAAAAATTTGTAGCAACAGACCAGCGTTACAGCCATAGGTCAGAGCAGTGTTAATCTCTGTGTTACAGCTCAGTTTTATTCAGAAAGTAAAGGAAAATACACCCTTGAGGCATGAGGGCATGCCGACACAAAAAAGAAAAGAGAGACCCCAAACCAATTTGGCTCTTCTTTTTATGTTTTTTGCTCCTCCCTTGGATCTGCCCTATGAAAACTGGGCTAGCCAGGAGTGCTGTTTGTTTTACCTCAGGTCTTCATTCCGGTCCTCACACCTTCCTTTGTTCTATTTTCATGGGCTTTTTTTTTTTTTCTCTCTTTTAGCCACCACCGTTCTGGACTCCTTTTTCCTATTCTAAATATCTAACATTCCCCCCTCAAGCAATAGAAGGCCCAGTTCTTTGGGAATAGGGGCACAGAGTTCTTTCTGGCTATTTCTTACTGAATTGGGATGGTGAGAACTCCCCCTCTTGCTAGTCTCAACCCTTATAGCTGTGTCCATTCAAGGGTGAGTGATATTTTCCGTGGTCAGCTGTAGTTTTATATATCCTTGTGGAACTGGTACTGCATGTTGTAGCTTGTTAACCTGGGCAGAGACAAAATGGGTTATACAATTGATTATAAATGGAAAAATCATAAGCAGCATCAATATGGTGATAACAAGAACTGGTAGGGGCATTAGCCAACTCCAAATTCCCCCTCATCAGGGGAATCCCTCAAAGAGAGATTGTAGCCACCAGGAGATCTCTTCAGTTCGTTCTTTGAAATCCTGTAGGGTATGAATGTTTTTCTTTAGGACTGTGAGACTTTCCTTAACTTAGCTGGAGGTCTTTAGCCAGAAAAAACCCACAATTCATTCAAGATGGCTCAAGCCCCTCCTTGTTCAGGGATCAGGAGATCTATCTCTTGTTTATTTTGGAGTACAACCCTTGATAAGTTGTGTTTGCTTTTCAGAGCTGTCCCTGAAAAATCTTACCCCCAGAAACTTAATTTTAGGAGTGTTCATACAAATGACACTCATCTGTAGTCCTGAATAGGTATCTGAGATCTCCAGGGTCTCACAGGTGTATTGAGTGTCCTCTTCTGTTTTCTTCCACAGCTTGACTCATGAGTAGTGAATCCAGGAGTCATATCCTGGTACTTTGACTACTGTGGGGGTAGAAAGTATTACAGGGTAGGGGCCTGTGGGCTAGAGTTGAGCCTTTGGGGATCCATCTTTCCATGCTTTAATTAGGACTTGAGTTCCTGGAGCATATAGTGGTGACTCTTTAGAATCTTTTGGGTCCTGGGTGACACCCCACAAACGTATATCCTGTTGGAATTGCCCAATGGCCATGGGATAAGACTGGAGGGTCTGAGCCTCTGGATATAGGAAGAGGTCATTAACATAAACAAAAGGTCTCCCATATAGCATCCCATAAGGACTAGGACCAACCTATTCCTTAGGGACAATATCGGAGAAGGCAACGGCATCCCACTCCAGTACTCTTGCCTGGAGAATCCTAGGGATGAGGGAGGCTGATGGGCTACTGTCTATGGGGTGGCACAGAGTCAGACATGACTGAAGTGACTTAGCAGCAGCAGCAGGGACAATATGGGTGCAGAGGAGAGCTATTGGTAAAGCCTCCTTGTTCCATCCCAGGAAGGTCTCCTAGATTATCTTTTTTATTGCTGATTTAGGAATTGGTTGGCTCTTTCTACTATTCCTGAAGACTGAGACCTCCAGGCACGATAAAGATAATAAGTAATGCCCACTGCTTTAGAGACCCTTTGGGTGACCTTAGAAGTAAATGATGTCCCATTGTCACTTTGTAATGATCTGGACAGACCAAATCTCAGAATGATTTCATGGAGCAGTTTTTTTGTTTGTTTGTTTTTTGTTTGTTTGTTTGTTTTGTACCACCTCCTCAGCCTTCTCAGTCTGGGTAGGAAAGCCTTCAGTTCATCCTGTTAATGTATCTATCACGACTAACAGGTATTTATATCCTTGAGAAACTGGCATCTGGGTGAAATCCATCTGCCAGTTTTCTTTTGGGTAGGTCCCATGTCGTTGGAAAGGCTGGGCCAGTTGGGGTCTTCAAGCTTCTTGGGGGTTATTTAATTGGCAAGTGGAACAAGAGGAGACCACTTGTCATAGTCATTTGGAGGCCTGTTCCTCTGAAGAAATCTAGCAATCTCTGGAGGGCCTTTTTCCCTAAATGAGTGATGGCATAGAAGGAGTTAACCAACTTCCATTGGAGATTCCCAGGCAGAAAAAGAAGTTCCTCCTTTTGGAACCACCCATATGATCTTGAAAGCCTTCACTCTCATCTTTAAGAGTCTCTCCTTCAGTATATGAAGGAGTTTCTGGCAAATTAGCCTGTGGAACTAAGGGGGCAACCCCTACTAGGTCATTGTTCTGTAATGCTGCTCTCTTAGCTGCCTGATCAACTGCTTGGTTCCCTTGTGCCATCCTCCCTTTTTAGTGTCCTGTGCCATGGGAGACTGAAACCTCAGTGGGAAGATGGATTCACTCCAAAGCCTAAGGATTTGGTCACCATATTTGATTGGGGGTCCTCAAGTCATCAAGTGGCCTTTTTCTTTCCAAATAGCAGTGTGTACATTTAGCACCAGAAAGGCATATTTGGAGTCAGTGTAAATGGCTACTCTTTTTCCTTTTCCAAGCTCTAAAGTTTGAGTCAGGGCTGTGAGATAAGCTAATTGGGTTGAAGTACCTGATGGCAAAAGTTTACCCTCCGTGGTCTCAAATTTGGAGACTACTGCTTATCTGGCTCTTCCTTTTCCATCCAAGACAAAACTGCTTCCATAGTGTGCCAGAATTTCTCAGAATTGGTCAGAGGATCTTCCAGCAATCCCTCTTGGACCCTCAGTGGTCCAAGGTTTCTAGGCCAGAGTGAAAGGGGAGAGAGCCCTCGGAGGTAGGCAGAAGGGTGGCTGGGTTAAGAACCTCACAGGGGATATAGCCAGGCCTGGATTTTCCATCAGCACTATTTGATATCTGAGGATTCTTTAATCAGACATCCATAAATGGCCTCTCCCATTTTGGAGCTGTTACACTTGGTGGCTTGTAGAAATAGTTAGTTTGCCCCCAAAAGAGAATTTCAAAGCATCTTCTATCAGGATTGCAATAGCTGCAAGATTTCGAAGGTAGGGAGGCCAGCCTCGGGTGGTTGGGTTGAGCCTCTTGGATAAGTAACCTACAGGCTGGAGCTCAGGTCCCAACCTTTGAGTTAACACTACCAAGGCTATTACTTTTTTTTTATGAACATAAAGTTGGAATGCTTTTTCTGGATCTGGCAACCTCAAGGAAGGTGCTTGAGTAAAGGCTTGTTTTAGTATACCCTCTGCCTTCTTTTGAGGAGTTCCCCATATCAATGGGACTGAATCATCCCATCCCTTCAAATTTTCGTATAAGAGCTGGGCAATTAAACCATAGTTGGTTATCTAGATTCTACAATACCCAGTTAGCCCCAGGAAAGC
>SJYW01044562.1:99890-112413 GCA_006410735.1 Raphicerus campestris
TATATCCTTGAGAAACTGGCATCTGGGTGAAATCCATCTGCCAGTTTTCTTTTGGGTAGGTCCCATGTCGTTGGAAAGGCTGGGCCAGTTGGGGTCTTCAAGCTTCTTGGGGGTTATTTAATTGGCAAGTGGAACAAGAGGAGACCACTTGTCATAGTCATTTGGAGGCCTGTTCCTCTGAAGAAATCTAGCAATCTCTGGAGGGCCTTTTTCCCTAAATGAGTGATGGCATAGAAGGAGTTAACCAACTTCCATTGGAGATTCCCAGGCAGAAAAAGAAGTTCCTCCTTTTGGAACCACCCATATGATCTTGAAAGCCTTCACTCTCATCTTTAAGAGTCTCTCCTTCAGTATATGAAGGAGTTTCTGGCAAATTAGCCTGTGGAACTAAGGGGGCAACCCCTACTAGATTATTGTTCTGTAATGCTGCTCTCTTAGCTGCCTGATCAACTGCTTGGTTCCCTTGTGCCACTTCCATCCTCCCTTTTTAGTGTCCTGTGCCATGGGAGACTGAAACCTCAGTGGGAAGATGGATTCACTCCAAAGCCTAAGGATTTGGTCACCATATTTGATTGGGGGTCCTCAGGTCATCAAGTGGCCTTTCTTTCCAAATAGCAGTGTGTACATTTAGCACCAGAAAGGCATATTTGGAGTCAGTGTAAATGGCTACTCTTTTTCCTTTTCCAAGCTCTAAAGTTTGAGTCAGGGCTGTGAGATAAGCTAATTGGGTTGAAGTACCTGATGGCAAAAGTTTACCCTCCGTGGTCTCAAATTTGGAGACTACTGCT
Organism: Raphicerus campestris; assembly: GCA_006410735.1. NCBI lineage: Eukaryota > Metazoa > Chordata > Mammalia > Artiodactyla > Bovidae > Raphicerus > Raphicerus campestris. Next base: position 100,679 of record SJYW01044562.1, read on the forward strand.
TATCTGGCTCTTCCTTTTCCATCCAAGACAAAACTGCTTCCATAGTGTGCCAGAATTTCTCAGAATTGGTCAGAGGATCTTCCAACAATCCCTCTTGGACCCTCAGTGGTCCAAGGTTTCTAGGCCAGAGTGAAAGGGGAGAGAGCCCTCGGAGGTAGGCAGAAGGGTGGCTGGGTTAAGAACCTCACAGGGGATATAGCCAGGCCTGGATTTTCCATCAGCACTATTTGATATCTGAGGATTCTTTAATCAGACATCCATAAATGGCCTCTCCCATTTTGGAGCTGTTACACTTGGTGGCTTGTAGAAATAGTTAGTTTGCCCCCAAAAGAGAATTTCAAAGCATCTTCTATCAGGATTGCAATAGCTGCAAGATTTCGAAGGTAGGGAGGCCAGCCTCGGGTGGTTGGGTTGAGCCTCTTGGATAAGTAACCTACAGGCTGGAGCTCAGGTCCCAACCTTTGAGTTAACACTACCAAGGCTATTACTTTTTTTTTATGAACATAAAGTTGGAATGCTTTTTCTGGATCTGGCAACCTCAAGGAAGGTGCTTGAGTAAAGGCTTGTTTTAGTATACCCTCTGCCTTCTTTTGAGGAGTTCCCCATATCAATGGGACTGAATCATCCCATCCCTTCAAATTTTCGTATAAGAGCTGGGCAATTAAACCATAGTTGGTTATCTAGATTCTACAATACCCAGTTAGCCCCAGGAAAGCTCGGAATTGTTTCTGCGTCTTGGGGGAGGGCAACTGGAGAATTCCTTGTACTCAATCAGAGGACAGTCTTCTGGATCCATGTGTAATCTGAACTCCAAGGTATGTGACCTTTGTCTCGACCATCTGTGCCTTAGCACGGGAGACTTTATATCCCCTCTCTGCCAAAAGTTTAGAACCTGAATTACATTTTGTTGGGCATTTTTCTCATCTGAAGAGCAGATTAGTAGGTCATCTATGTATTGTAATATTTTCCCATTAGGTCCCAAGTCCAGACCTAGGAGATCCTGGCTAAGAGCCTGCCCAAACACATGCGGGCTATCTCTGAACCTCTGAGGCAATACTTTCCAAGTCATCTCTTGGTGTTTTTCTCCTGGAGCCTCCCACTAGAAGGGAAAAAGATGTTGGGATTCTTTAGCCAGTGGTATGCAAAAAAATGCATCTTCAAGATCCAGGACTGTAAACCACTTGGCAGTAGGCGCGTTTTCTACCAAGATTACATAGGGGTAGGTTACTGTGGGATAGAGGGGGACTACAGCTTGATTTATGATCCAGGGACCTTAAACCATTTACCAGGTTCCATCCTTTTTCTTCACAAAGAGTATCGGGTTGTTTCATGGCTAGTTGGTGGAGACCAGTAGCCCACAGACAAGGAATTTGTTTGCTAGAGGCTGTAATCCTTCCCAAGTTTCTCTTCTGAGATGATATCGCTTCCAGTTAGGAAACTGAGTGGGATCTCGGAGGACAGTGATGATCAGTTCAGCTTGGTGGGCTGATCACCCACCAAGGAGTCCCCTGGTCCCACATCNGTCTCAAAGAGTCAGAGATGATTTAGTGACTGAACAACATATAAAGGGTAGATTTTTATTAATTCATCCAAAACATGTTTATTAGATAACTGTCACATGGAGAGATTGTGCTTATTAAATCAAGGGGTGAATGCTTAGTTACTCAGTCATGTCCAACTTTTTGTGGCCCCATGAACTGTAGCCTGCCAGGCTCCTCTGTCCATGGGGATTCTCTAGGCAAGAATACTGCAGTAGTTTGCTATGCCCTCCTCCAGGGCATCTTCCCAAATCCAGGTCTCCTTCATTGCAGGCAGATTCTTTGCTCTCTGAGCCACCAGGGAAGCATAAAATCAAGGGGTAAATAAGTACAAAAAGTCATTCATTTAAGAAGTAAGACAGGATGAAGCTTTGGAGAGAATACAGGGAAGTGCCAAAAGAAGCATCCCAAGGTTCTTAGAAATGGCTCAATTTCCCATGTAAATGCAGCCTAACATGTCCCAATCAGAGAAGGCAATGGCAACCCACTCCAGTATTCTTGCCTGGAGGATCCCAGGGCCATGGGAGCCTGGTGGGCTGCCATCTATGGGTTCGCAAAGAATCAGACATGACTAAGGCGACTTAGCAGCAGCAGCAGCAACATGTCCCAATAGGCTAATGATTAAGATAATATCTTTGGGGTAAAGAGAGGGAAGAAATGGAGTGGGGAGAGTTAACAACATCTTAGTTCTTGTGCGTTTCAAGTCAAATGACAGACAAATAGAGATACTTTAAAACAAAGGCCCTGGGTGATCTTTATTGATTTAATTAAAGTGTATATGCTTATATTTCTGACCTGCCTTTTTTTATTTTCTGATATTCCTTCGCAGATACAAATGAGCACTTGTATGCTCATACAAATGAGGCTTTCAGCAGTACACAGGCAACACAAGAACTCTGCCCCTTTTATCTCTGAAATCCAACCTATCACATGTGAAGTAGCATACAACTTCCTAGAAGAAAGGGATATTTTTAAGAGCAAAGCAAAGTTCTTAGCCCAAAAACTTTGTGTTAAAATTTAACAGTATGCTTGAGACAGAGGCTAACTCAAGAGAGACATTTAAGAATTTTAATACTGCAAGTAAAGGGCGATGGTGATAAACAGTTTCGGGAAGATACCAGATGACAGGAGCTGCTGTCTGTCCTCTTCCCTCCCTTCTCTGCTTCTACTGTCAGCTATCATTTCCCCTCAAACATTCAGTTTTACACCGTTTTGCCTCTTATAATTCTCATTTTCAATTGGACATTATCCTAGCTGAATATCTGATAATTATGAATGTATGGGTGTAATATCTAGTCATTATGTAAGTATACATGTATTTGCATGTCTGTGTACACGCACATATGCATTCATATGCATGTACCTCCAAATGAGTGGGATTTGCAATTCACATTTTCCTACAGTTCTATAAGAAGAGTATCTATACCAGGACTTTTTTGTTTTCTCACTGCTTTACTTTTGACCTCCCTACTTATCTTGAGGCCACAGAGAAGCCACCAATTCTATTTCTCATGATTAAGTAAGATTCCTATCTAGATGAATTCATAAACAAATCACCTACCCTCTCCATCTGTGCCACTTACTAATCTGGAAATAAGTAAAGCTCTAAGTCTCCAGTTTCATACCTAAAAACTAAGGATAATTGTACCTACTTCTCACATTTGTTACTAAAATTTAATTGAGAAAATTATAAAATATAGTGATTAGTATATTGCTAGTTCCCATTGAAGGTCAGTTATTTTTTTAAAATCATCATTAACAACACTTTCATTTCTATGACTGAAAAATTTAGAAAATAAAAATTTTACAAGCAACCCGACTCTCATCAAATTCTTTTTCTTTTATCACTATTTTGAAATTCTAAAATTTGCTTTGGCTAGTCTCATAAAATTTGTTCTATAAGTCTCTGGTTTCCAAATAAAGTGCCAAGGAGCCCTAGAGAGCCACAAAGAGTACTCTGTGATATTTTAAGTTTTTAAGAGTTAGAGAAACTACCAGCTCATGTTCACACGATATTTCTTTCAATGACATCATCTCTTTCCAAAGACAGAAATTAACTAATTGCTTCAAAGGCAAGTACGGTGAGAAAATCAGTGTGGAATAGGATAAAAGGATTGAGGTCTCCAATCTGAATCCAACTTTGTAAGAGTTGTGCATTACTCACAAGGTGCACACATCACATCAGTTAACAATTTCAGTTATTTAAGAAAATAAAGAGCCCCTTGGTGTAGGTGAAAGAGGAGAGTGAAAAAGCTGGCTTAAAACTCAGCATTCAGAATACTAATCGTGGCATGCAATCCCAACACTTCATGGCAAATTGATGGGGAAACAATGAGGAAACAATGACAGACTTTATCTTCTTAGGATCTAAAATCACTGCAGATGGTGACTGCAGCCATGAAATTAAAATATGCTTGCTCCTTGGAAGGAAAGCTATGACAAAACTAGACAATGTATTAAAAAGGAGAGACATCAGTTTGCTGATAAAGGTCCATCTAGTCAGAGCTATGGTTTCTCCAGTAGTCACATACGTGTATGAGAGTTGGACCATGAGGTAGGCTGAGTGCCAAAGAATTGATGCTTTTGAACTGCGGGCTGGAGAAGACTCTCAAGGGTCCCTTGGACAGCAAGGAGATCCAACCAGTCCATCCTAAAGGAGAGCAGTCCTGAACATTCATTGGAAGGACAGATGCTGAAGCTGAAACTTCAATACTTTGGCCACCTGATGGAAAGAGCTGACTAATTAGGAAAGACCCTGATGCTGGAAAATATTGAGAGCAGGAGGAAAAGGAAGCTACTAATGATGAGATGGTTGGATGGCATCATTGACCCAATGCAGCTGAGTTTGAGCAGACTCCCAGACATAGTGAAGGACAAGGAGATCTGGCATGCTATAGTCTAAGGGGTCACAAAGAGTTGGACAGGACTAGTTACTGAGCCACAACAACAAGAAAGTAGTAGAAATATTATTTTATTCTTTCAACTTCTTTTCAGCAGTCACTTGTTCAAACTACTGTTAAGTTGCTGAGATGTGAATATGTATTAAGACACTAGGAATGTATTAAGACACTTAATACTCTAACATAAATCTTAAGTGTTTTGTTTTCTTTATTGACAAAGGGGTTCTAGGAAAAAAGTATTGTGCGTGTCATGAATTAAGAAAATTTGGGATTCTTGCTGGAAGTGTTTCTCAAACCTGGCTGCTTAGTGGCATCGTGTGAAGCAATTACATACAAATTTAACCTCACCAGGGGATAGTGGTATACCTGATGATTGAGAACTACCACCATAAATCATCTGTTTACTAGATAACAAAACTAGAGAAAATAAAATCTTCTATAACTAAGTATTCAATGAAGCCATGTCCATCAAGATTACATTTTCATGAGCACCCCCAAAAGAACTTCTCACCATTGCTTACTCTCTCATTATCCACTTCTATTTTGACTACATTTTTTCATCCACCTTGTGTTAAAATAGACTTATCTTCAAGGAAAAGGCAGGTCTTTTAGAACAGAAATTCTCAAAGTTTAACAGTCTTTCTCTGAAGGAATTTATCAGCATGCTGATTCTAAGTCTCCTTTCTCAGAGATTCTGATGTAGGTAGTTTTAGGAAAAGAGTATAGAAATCTGGAGTAGAAAATCCATGGAGTAAATTATCAAGGACTCCCCAACAACTTGAAACTAAGTACTTCTGAAAAATAAACTGTAGAAAGAGGATATGAGAGATCAGAAAAAAATTAAAAAGTCATCTTAAGATTCAAAAGATTAAGATATGATCATAATGTATATATTTAAAGAAAATATCCCTCAGTAGAATCATCATTTTTCAATAGTGGAGACGTACAGAGCAGTACCTGAAAGGTAGACATTGCAGTGGTTTGACAAGGAGCTGGGGCTGACTTGTGAGATCTGGGCAGTGCACATCTCTTCCTAGATGTACAATCACCTGCACCAATATCTATAGCTTGAAGTTGGCCATGGTGATAATATATACACCATGGAAATCAGCAAACACTAAAAATTAGGATTTTTTTCCTCAAGAGTCAGTTGGTTAAGCATTTATCAGCAGGCCATGGGATCCTGGGAAAATCTACCAAAACATAATTGAGGAAAGAAATTTCCTCATTGGGCAAGATAGAAAAATAAATCTACCTAGCACATCTATCCTTGTTATGGGGACAAGAAATCTAGAGACAAAGTTTGAAGCTCTTTAATACCCATATTCCATCAGTAATTTATCTTGCACTGTTTTAAAATTTTGATAATTTAGCTTTACATAAAAATTTATCTTCTAAATAGAATAATACTAGACCACTTGATGTCTATTTTACCTGATGGCAGTATTTTTCATATAAATGGGTAAGCTGCTGTTTAATTTATATTACAATCAGAATTTTGTAATCATGGTTATCTGTTTACACTCAAGAAATCCTGGGTACTAATAATATTGTTTCTACAGAGTGGCTCTACGGTCAAGGCTATCATGTAATGGTACTTCATAACCAATTGCCCTTTTCTGAAGACACACTAGTATCTATGTTGTTGAGCACTTTTTTCATGTACTTATTGAATATTCATATATCTTTTCCTGTGAACCATCTGCTCAAACATTTTATACAGGTTTTTTTTTGTTTGTTTTTTGTGGTTTTTTGCCATACCACACAGCTTGCAGGTTCTTTCTTCTGTGATGAGGAATTGCACTTAGGCTACAGCAATAAAATTACAGAGTCCTCACCAATGAACCATCAGGGAATTTCCATTTTATCTAGTATTTTGTGTGTGTGTGTGTTTTAGTATTCTTTTTTAAATTTTATTTATTTATTTTAATTGGAGGCTAATTAAAATGTTGAAATGGTTTTTGCCATACATAGACATGAATCAGCCATAGGTGTACATGTGTTCCCCATTCTGAACCCCCTCCCATCTCCTTCCCCATCCCATCCCTCAGGGTCATCCCAGTGCACCAGCGCTGAGCACACTGTCTCATGTTTCAATGCTATTCTCTCAAATCATCCCACCCTCGTCTTCTCTCACAAAGTCCAAAAGACTGTTCTTTAGATCTGTGTCTCTTTTGATGTCTCACATATAGGGTCATCGTTACCATCTTTCTAAATTCCATATATATGCATTAGTATACTGTATTGGTGTTTTTCTTTCTGACTTACTTCACTCTCTATAAAGGCTCCAGTTTCATCCACCTCTTTAGAACTGATTCAAATGCATTCTTTTTAATGGATGAGCAATATTCAATTTTATACATGTACCACAGCTTTCTTATCCACTTGTCTTCCAATGGATCTAGATTGCTTCCATGTCCTGGTTATTGTAAACAGTGTTGCAATGAACATTGGAGTACACGTGTCTCTTTCAATTTTGGTTTCCTCAGTGTGTATGAACTGCTGGGTTGTATAAAAGTTCTATTTCCAGTTTTTTAAGGACTCTCCACACTATTCTCCATAGTGACTATACTAATTTTTCATGTTATTTAGTATTTCTGTTGGGTCATCTTCATATTACTCAGTTATAAGAGTTCTTTCTATATTCTAGACATATTTTTTTGTCAAATCCACATATTACAAATATTTTCTCAAAGTCTATGGCTTCCATTTTCTTTTTTCCCCACAACTTCCTTCAGAAGCAATTTATCTAGGATGAATACAGAGCAGAACTTCCTCAAAGTAGAACAATTGTACTAGACCAAGTTCTCAAAAAGCTGTCAGAAATTAATAATGCCACAAAGTTTTGTTTATCATATAATACTCACATTAGTTAAATTCATATTAAAGAATCTTCTCTTCCTCCTTATGGACATTTTTGAGGTCCTCCTAGACATAAAGACAGGTATATGTCTTCAACCATCCTCTACACAGGTAGTGAAAACACAGCAGAAATAAAAATCCATACAAGCTCAGATCTTCAAAGCACAATCTTACTGATTGATTACTTGTTAATTTAAAGAGCTGAATTTAGATTAGCACTAGAAACACATCAAGTACAAAATATCTAGCCTCAAGGAGCAGAACAATATCATTTGTCTACTTATTATTTCATCCTAAGGATTCTACTGATTTGGTAAAGAAATTTGAAGCTAAAACTCCCTTGATGATTATCAGATCTATCATGTTCATCAGAGGAGATTACTACTAAAGATTTTTTTTAGAAGAAAACTCATTATAAATTGGGTCTTCATAATAATGTATGATTATGTTTCCAAAGATGACCTCTGGCGAGTATCTATAGATCTATACGGATGGTTTCTCAGTCCTAATGATTTACCGTCATAGAGACAAATGAAAAAATAATCCTGTAAAATTATAATTACTTACTACATCTTAATCTAGATAGGTTTTTAATGATAATGCTTTCTGAAGTTATATTCTTCTGATTCTAATGCACTATTTCAAAACAACCTACATCAATAGCAAATGAGCAAAAATGATTAGTGAGAATAGGAAAGACATATAGAGCATCTAAATAAATGGAGCATTTTCACAAAAAACTATTAAACTGATGAATTAGATTAAAATGTCACAACCATTAAACTCTGCTTAATAAATGTCAAATAAATATTTTAGCAGTGCTATACAGCCTTCATGACTGTTACTGTATCTGTCAAGGAATATACCACCAAATGTTTTTGCCTTTTGTATGTTCTACCTAATAAAGAGATTTACTTTTCCATGTCTGATTGTAACTTTCACCCCTACTGATGTAACCAATTTATGAACACCACTGAACAGGAGAAAGAAAATTTTGAAACCAGGTTAAACATTTCTCCTAATTTCCTACCACAGTCTATATATATATTACTGTCCTTCTACAGAGCCCACTAAGTACACACATACAGAGTTACATATTAGGATGCTGTTGGGGCTCAGAGCATGTTGCCAAATGGTATATTGACTATTTTAAAGTTATGTAAGAAACTGTTAGTGCCAAAAGAGCAGACTGACATTCCTTTGTTCCTGTGAAAGCATGAAACAAATCTCCCACCTGCAGGCATCTCCCTATGTAAGGAGGTAGAGAAGCATCCTTATTGTCAGAGACAAGGAATTCTGGGATGAGAAGCCTATATAAGTAAAATTTATTACTTCTTCTTTATTAATTTACTATCCCAAACTCAAATTCTGTTCAGCTTCTTCACTAATTAAGCACCCAAAGCCTAAGTCTCTCAATTCAGTTCAGTTCAGTCACTCAGTTGTGTCCGACTCTTTGCGACCTCATAAACCTCAGCATGCCAGGCCTCCCTGTCCATCACCAACTCCTGGAGTTCACCCAAACCCATGTCCATCGAGTCAGTGATGCCATCCAACCATCTCATCCTCTGTCGTCCCCTTCTCTTCCTGCCCTCAGTCTTTCCCAGCATCAGAGTCTTTTCAAATGAGTCAGCTCTTTGCATCACATGGCCAAAGTATTGGAGCTTCAGTGTCAACATCAGTCCTTCTAATGAACACCCAGGACTGATCTCCTTTTCTCAAATAATTTTCATTTTTTTGTCTGAAAAGTATAAAAGCTGGTCTGGTTTAGCCAATTCTTAGGTTCATCCCTGGGATTCCTTTGGAAGGAATGATGCTAAAGCTGAAACTCCAGTACTTTGGCCACCTCATGAGAAGAGTTGACTCATTGGAAAAGACTCTGATGCTGGGAGGGATTGGGGGCAGGAGGAGAAGGGGACGACAGAGGATGAGATGGCTGGATGGCATCACTGACTCCATGAATGTGAGTCGGAGTGAAACTCTGGGAGCTGGTGATGGACAAGGAGGCCTTGCATGCTGTGATTCATGGGGTTGCAAAGAGTCAGACACTACTGAGCAACTGAACTGAACTGAGGTTCCATTTCTATGAGACATTCATATTTACAAATTAGTTTTTTCTGATGTTAATCTGATTGTGTCATATTAAGATTAAAAATAATGCCCTACTCCCTGGCATTATTTTTTCAGTACTCTAGACAGATGATACTTGTTCAATATCGCAAATCTCCAGGATATTCAATCTATCTAGCAACGTTTGATTCTTAGTATATATATGCCACATCTCATCAGTCTTGTCTGACTCTTTGTGACCCTATGGACTGTAGCCTGCCAGGCTCCTCTGTCTATGGGATTTTCCAGGCAAGAATACTGGAGTGGGTTGCCACGCCCTCCTTCAGGGTATCATTCCCCATTCAGGAATTGAACCTGTGTTTCTAATGTTTCTTGCATTGGCAGACAGACCCTCAAGCAAATGGAGATGATTGTGCTCATTGGATCAGAGCAAAAACTTCAGTTAGGCTTTTTAAGAAGAAAATAATAGATATAGAAAGAGGGCAATCTGCCTTAACAGCAATGAATTAACTATTTCAGTAGGAATAGCTGATGGGCTTGTTGTCTGAACTGAAAAATGCAAAGATGAAGAAGATCTGATAGGAAAAATAATAATGGTGTCACAGTATGTTGACTGCTCCATCAGTCTGAGTCCACTGGCTTCTATAAGTACTATAGACATGTACTGCACCTGAGAAACAGACCACTTCTCTTTATGATTGTCAAGTTAAAATATTACAACATGAGATCAATTAAGAAAGTGTATATCTACTCAGGATTGGATTAATAGACTAATGGAAATCAGCAAAATTTCAGAATCTATGGGAAATTGAAATTGAAAACAAAACAAAGTCATACAACAAATCACTGGGGCAAAAGCTGACTAAAATATTATGGCTTTCAGGGTAGGAAAATCTATTAGATCACATGCCATATAGGACATCCACAGTAAAATAAAAACTTAAGTATAGAAATCAAAGCATTAAAACATTAAAATGTTCTAAGTTACATTTACAAGACAGAAAAAACACATCTTATAAAGTAAGTTAAATTCGGCTTTAATAAAATTTAAAATTTCTGATTTAGAAATAGTACTACAAAGACTACAAGACTATATTTGCAATGTACATAACTAAAGAATAATATCCATAACATATAAAATGTTCTCACTTATCAATAAGAGGAAAAATAATCAAATAGAACAATGGGCAAAGTTAAAAACAAAACTTAAATAGAAAGTACAAATTTAAGGTATGTTCAAAATGTTCTAATTACATGGGAAATGTAAATTAAATAATCATGATATATTATTTAGCAATGATTATATGGGCAAAATTTAAAAGTCTGATGAAGTTTCTGCAAGACTACAGAGCAACAGTAAATTTCATACAAGTCTGAAGGATGGATGCATTGCCCTATTTTGTAAACACTGAGGAGGAATTTGGAAACAACTATAAAGATAAATAGGAACACTCCTTACACCCAGGAAACATTCTCCTCACATAATACCCAATACTCTTGGTCATAAAGAATCCCCTGCCTATATGCATATTAAGTCACAATAGAAGCACATTTACCATAGCATTACTTATAATAGAGAATAATAGAAACTGTAGCATTCAATAAACAAGAAAACGTGTAAATTATTTATGGTTCAGTTCAGTTCAGTTCAGTCACTCAGTCGTGTCCGACTCTTTGCGACCCTATGAATCAGACCATGCCAGGCCTCCCTGTCTATCACCAGCTCCTGGAGTTCTTTCAGACTCACGTCCATTGAGTCAGTGATGCCATCCAGCCATCTCTTCCTCTTGTTGTCCCCTTCTCCTCCTGCCCCCAATCCCTCCCAGCATCAGAGTCTTTTCCAGTGAGTCAGTTATTTGCATGAGGTGGCCAAAGTACTGGAGTTTCAGCTTTAGCATCATTCCCTCCAAAGAAATCCCAAGGCTGATCTCCTTCAGAAGATCTCCTTGCAGTCCAAGGGACTCTCAAGAGCTTTCTCCAACACCACAGCTCAAAAGCATCAATTCTTCAGCACTCAGTTTTCTTCACAGTCCAACTCTCACATCCATACATGACCACAGGAAAAACCATAGCCTTGACTAGAGGGACCTTTGTTGGAAAAATAATATCTCTGCTTTCGAGTATGCTATCTAGGTTGGTCATAACTTTCCTTCCAAGGAACAAGTATCCTCCAGTTTCATGGCTGCAGTCACCATCTGCAGTGATTTTAGAGCCCCCCAAAATAAAGTCTGACACTGTCTCCACTGTTTCCCCATCTATTTCCCATGAAGTGATGGGACCTGATGCCATGATCTTCGTTTTCTGAATGTTGAGGTTTAAGCCAAATTTCACTCTCCACTTTCACTTTCATCAAGAGGCTTTTTAGTTC
>SJYW01044562.1:114289-154805 GCA_006410735.1 Raphicerus campestris
TTATGTTTCCAAAGATGACCTCTGGCGAGTATCTATAGATCTATACGGATGGTTTCTCAGTCCTAATGATTTACCGTCATAGAGACAAATGAAAAAATAATCCTGTAAAATTATAATTACTTACTACATCTTAATCTAGATAGGTTTTTAATGATAATGCTTTCTGAAGTTATATTCTTCTGATTCTAATGCACTATTTCAAAACAACCTACATCAATAGCAAATGAGCAAAAATGATTAGTGAGAATAGGAAAGACATATAGAGCATCTAAATAAATGGAGCATTTTCACAAAAAACTATTAAACTGATGAATTATATTAAAATGTCACAACCATTAAACTCTGCTTAATAAATGTCAAATAAATATTTTAGCAGTGCTATACAGCCTTCATGACTGTTACTGTATCTGTCAAGGAATATACCACCAAATGTTTTTGCCTTTTGTATGTTCTACCTAATAAAGAGATTTACTTTTCCATGTCTGATTGTAACTTTCACCCCTACTGATGTAACCAATTTATGAACACCACTGAACAGGAGAAAGAAAATTTTGAAACCAGGTTAAACATTTCTCCTAATTTCCTACCACAGTCTATATATATTACTGTCCTTCTACAGAGCCCACTAAGTACACACATACAGAGTTACATATTAGGATGCTGTTGGGGCTCAGAGCATGTTGCCAAATGGTATATTGACTATTTTAAAGTTATGTAAGAAACTGTTAGTGCCAAAAGAGCAGACTGACATTCCTTTGTTCCTGTGAAAGCATGAAACAAATCTCCCACCTGCAGGCATCTCCCTATGTAAGGAGGTAGAGAAGCATCCTTATTGTCAGAGACAAGGAATTCTGGGATGAGAAGCCTATATAAGTAAAATTTATTACTTCTTCTTTATTAATTTACTATCCCAAACTCAAATTCTGTTCAGCTTCTTCACTAATTAAGCACCCAAAGCCTAAGTCTCTCAATTCAGTTCAGTTCAGTCACTCAGTTGTGTCCGACTCTTTGCGACCTCATAAACCTCAGCATGCCAGGCCTCCCTGTCCATCACCAACTCCTGGAGTTCACCCAAACCCATGTCCATCGAGTCAGTGATGCCATCCAACCATCTCATCCTCTGTCGTCCCCTTCTCTTCCTGCCCTCAGTCTTTCCCAGCATCAGAGTCTTTTCAAATGAGTCAGCTCTTTGCATCACATGGCCAAAGTATTGGAGCTTCAGTGTCAACATCAGTCCTTCTAATGAACACCCAGGACTGATCTCCTTTTCTCAAATAATTTTCATTTTTTTGTCTGAAAAGTATAAAAGCTGGTCTGGTTTAGCCAATTCTTAGGTTCATCCCTGGGATTCCTTTGGAAGGAATGATGCTAAAGCTGAAACTCCAGTACTTTGGCCACCTCATGAGAAGAGTTGACTCATTGGAAAAGACTCTGATGCTGGGAGGGATTGGGGGCAGGAGGAGAAGGGGACGACAGAGGATGAGATGGCTGGATGGCATCACTGACTCCATGAATGTGAGTCGGAGTGAAACTCTGGGAGCTGGTGATGGACAAGGAGGCCTTGCATGCTGTGATTCATGGGGTTGCAAAGAGTCAGACACTACTGAGCAACTGAACTGAACTGAGGTTCCATTTCTATGAGACATTCATATTTACAAATTAGTTTTTTCTGATGTTAATCTGATTGTGTCATATTAAGATTAAAAATAATGCCCTACTCCCTGGCATTATTTTTTCAGTACTCTAGACAGATGATACTTGTTCAATATCGCAAATCTCCAGGATATTCAATCTATCTAGCAACGTTTGATTCTTAGTATATATATGCCACATCTCATCAGTCTTGTCTGACTCTTTGTGACCCTATGGACTGTAGCCTGCCAGGCTCCTCTGTCTATGGGATTTTCCAGGCAAGAATACTGGAGTGGGTTGCCACGCCCTCCTTCAGGGTATCATTCCCCATTCAGGAATTGAACCTGTGTCTCTAATGTTTCTTGCATTGGCAGACAGACCCTCAAGCAAATGGAGATGATTGTGCTCATTGGATCAGAGCAAAAACCTCAGTTAGGCTTTTTAAGAAGAAAATAATAGATATAGAAAGAGGGCAATCTGCTTTAACAGCAATAAATTAACTATTTCAGTAGGAATAGCTGATGGGCTTGTTGTCTGAACTGAAAAATGCAAAGATGAAGAAGATCTGATAGGAAAAATAATAATGGTGTCACAGTATGTTGACTGCTCCATCAGTCTGAGTCCACTGGCTTCTATAAGTACTATAGACATGTACTGCACCTGAGAAACAGACCACTTCTCTTTATGATTGTCAAGTTAAAATATTACAACATGAGATCAATTAAGAAAGTGTATATCTACTCAGGATTGGATTAATAGACTAATGGAAATCAGCAAAATTTCAGAATCTATGGGAAATTGAAATTGAAAACAAAACAAAGTCATACAACAAAAGCTGACTAAAATATTATGGCTTTCAGGGTAGGAAAATCTATTAGATCACATGCCATATACGACATCCACAGTAAAATAAAAACTTAAGTATAGAAATCAAAGCATTAAAACATTAAAATGTTCTAAGTTACATTTATAAGACAGAAAAAACACATCTTATAAAGTAAGTTAAATTTGGCTTTGATAAAATTTAAAATTTCTGATTTAGAAATAGTACTACAAAGACTATAAGACTATATTTGCAATGTACATAACTAAAGAATAATATCCATAACATATAAAATGTTATCACTTATCAATAAGAGGAAAAATAATCAAATAGAACAATGGGCAAAGTTAAAAACAAAACTTAAATAGAAAGTACAAATTTAAGGTATGTTCAAAATGTTCTAATTACATGGGAAATGTAAATTAAATAATCATGATATATTATTTAGCAATGATTATATGGGCAAAATTTAAAAGTCTGATGAAGTTTCTGCAAGACTACAGAGCAACAGTAAATTTCATACAAGTCTGAAGGATGGATGCATTGCCCTATTTTGTAAACACTGAGGAGGAATTTGGAAACAACTATAAAGATAAATAGGAACACTCCTTACACCCAGGAAACATTCTCCTCACATAATACCCAATACTCTTGGTCATAAAGAATCCCCTGCCTATATGCATATTAAGTCACAATAGAAGCACATTTACCATAGCATTACTTATAATAGAGAATAATAGAAACTGTAGCATTCAATAAACAAGAAAACGTGTAAATTATTTATGGTTCAGTTCAGTTCAGTTCAGTCACTCAGTCGTGTCCGACTCTTTGCGACCCTATGAATCAGACCATGCCAGGCCTCCCTGTCTATCACCAGCTCCTGGAGTTCTTTCAGACTCACGTCCATTGAGTCAGTGATGCCATCCAGCCATCTCTTCCTCTTGTTGTCCCCTTCTCCTCCTGCCCCCAATCCCTCCCAGCATCAGAGTCTTTTCCAGTGAGTCAATTATTTGCATGAGGTGGCCAAAGTACTGGAGTTTCAGCTTTAGCATCATTCCCTCCAAAGAAATCCCAAGGCTGATCTCCTTCAGAAGATCTCCTTGCAGTCCAAGGGACTCTCAAGAGCTTTCTCCAACACCACAGCTCAAAAGCATCAATTCTTCAGCACTCAGTTTTCTTCACAGTCCAACTCTCACATCCATACATGACCACAGGAAAAACCATAGCCTTGACTAGAGGGACCTTTGTTGGAAAAATAATATCTCTGCTTTCGAGTATGCTATCTAGGTTGGTCATAACTTTCCTTCCAAGGAACAAGTATCCTCCAGTTTCATGGCTGCAGTCACCATCTGCAGTGATTTTAGAGCCCCCCAAAATAAAGTCTGACACTGTCTCCACTGTTTCCCCATCTATTTCCCATGAAGTGATGGGACCTGATGCCATGATCTTCGTTTTCTGAATGTTGAGGTTTAAGCCAAATTTCACTCTCCACTTTCACTTTCATCAAGAGGCTTTTTAGTTCCTCTTCAGTTTCTGCCATAAGGGTGGTGTCATCTGCATATCTGAGGTTATTGATATTTCTCCCGGCAATCTTAATTCCAGCTTGTGCTTCTTCCAGCCCAGCGTTTCTCATGATGTACTCTTTATATAAGTTAAATAAGAAGGGTGACAATATACAGCATAAATAAATATAAATAAGGAAGTGTTAGCCAAATAAATTCGATAAATATGTTACCTTAAAATTTTCAGCAAGATTAAATAGTATACAATTTATATAAAATTGAAAGTCATACAGACCATGTTATTTATTTTTATAGAGACATTTTTATATTTTAAGTATGAATGCATACATGCAAATGATAATCAGTAAAATGAGGATAGTTGCTATACCTAGCTTAGGAAAGATAATGTGGGGATAGGAGAAAAACATTCTCTACTTCTGTCATTTCATAAGAAGCAATTAAAAAGGAGAAAAATAGGTGTAAATATTTGAAAATATGAGTTATGGGTATATAGGAATTCATTATATAATTTATGTGTAATTTTTGTTTGTACTTAAATTTTTCACTAAAAATCTATATTAATAAAATATGGTATTGAAAATAGGCATCTGGAAGCAAAAAAAAAAAAAAAGAAAGAGTATTTTTTTGTCCAATAAGCAGAGGAGAAGAACTCAGGGAGGGGAAGAGAGGAGTTTGTATCTTTTCTTATCCTGAAGATACTTACAGATATATGGTAGGGTGGCTGAGAGTTGAACAACACTTTAATAAAGTCTTAAAAAGATAGTATGTGTGTATAATTTCAAACTTACATAAAATTTCAGAAATAGTCAACATACACCCTTTATATCAATTCAGTTATTGTTAATATCATATATAATGTACACATGCATATTTAAGTTTAATTTTGAAACATTTGCATGTAAGACAATGTATCATGCTCTTTTTCTCTAAATACTTTAGCAAGTCCTTCTTAAGAATATGAATGTTCTCTAAGATAATGGTGGTACAGTTAACAATTCCATTATATTCACCATAGATACAATACTTTGATCAATTTTATCAATTGATCTACTGATGTCATTTATAACAATTCTCCCTCCAGTATCTTATCTAAGGTCAGCTGTTCTAATTAGTTGGCAGGTCTCCTTTGCCTCCTTTAATATGGAACAATTTCATAGCTTTTCTTTACTATGATATTAACACTTCTAACACAATAACCCACCTACCTTTTAAAATAGAACTATCCTCACTATTTTTTTTTCTATTTCCTCATTACATTCTCAGTCAAAATACAGCATGAACAACTTAGTGTCCTTTCAGGATTTCATCTCTGGTTGCATATGTTGTTCTGTTCATATGTCCTTCACTGGTAACATTAATTTTGCTCACTCAGTCAACGTTTTTCTAATTAATATCTCACTGCTTAACAATTATATTTCCTTGAGGCTAACCTATATACAGAGAGGCTCAAAGTACTGCCATTATTTGACTTTAAAATATCTATATTTAAGATGTTTGAAGAGGAAAGAAAGGCAATACTGAGAATTTCAGCAGAGAAATTAAAACAAAAGAATAAAAGTGCATTATTGAGATTAATATGCACAGCAACCCACTCCCATTCTTGCCTGGAGAATCCCAGGGACAGAGGAGCCTGGTGGACTGCCATCTATGGGGTCGCACAGAGTTGGACACGACTGAAACAACTTAGCAGCAGCAGCAACATACACACACTACTTTATATAAAATAGATAACAAATAAGGATCTACTATATAGCAGAGGGAAATATGTTAAATATTTTGTAGTAATCTATAAAGGAAAAGAATTTAAAAAATAATACATATGTAATTGATTAGCTTTGCTGTAGACCTGAAGCTAACACACCACTGCAAATCAACTATACTAATTTTTAAAAATATTAATAGCTATACTTAAAAATACAAGTGATAGCTCATTAGTTTAACAGGAGTGAAAAAGCATGCCTACTATCACTGTTTCTATTCATTGCTTTAAATGTCTTAGAAAGTGTAGTAAGACTAGAAAGAGAATAGAAAGTTAAAAAGATTAGAAAGGGGAAAAATACTTAAATTAATCTCATATGACTATCTACAGGAAAATATCAAAATATATACATATAAGGTTAAAATTAATATATAATTTTATTAAGGTTGTTGTAAGTTCACTTAATCACCAATACATTATTATATACTGGAAATAAGGATATAGGAATTTTAAACAACTAAATTTACATTTTTAAATTACATTAGAAATGTCATTGTCCATGAGTAAATGTAAAAAGATATGTGCAGGGTTTATATGTAAAACATTTAAACAAATTTTATTAAGAAAATGTTAAGGAAGATCTACATAAATGAAGGGATATTACATGGTAATAGTTTAGAAAACATAGTAATGTATGCATGGAACCTGTCTACAAATTGATCCATAATTTAATAATATCATTAATCCTTTAACTGAACAAGAAATAGTAGCATTGTACATAAATTTAAGAATCAGTAATAGATTATTAATACTGTTTTGTATATTTAAAAGTAACTAAAAGAATAGATCTTAAAATTTTTCAACAAAAGAAAGATTCATAACTGTGTGATGATAACTGTGGTGATCATTTCACAATATATGCAAATACCAGATCATTACGTTGTATGAAAAATGAAAGTCTCTCAGTCGTGTCCCACTGTTTGCCACCCCATGGACTACACAGTCATAGAATTCTACAGTCCAGAATACTGGAGTGGGTAGCCTCTTCCCTTCTCAAGGGCATCTTCCCAACCCAGGGATTAAACCCAGGTCTCCCACATTGCAGGCAGATTATTTACCACCTGAGCCACCAAGGAAGCCCATTGTATTGTATGCCTGGAACTAATACAATGTTACATGCCAATTATAGTTCCAAAAATATTTATTTATTATCACTCGATGAAGAATAAAAATGTGAAAAGACCCCTTTTATTAGATATCAAGACTTCTGTGTCAATAATTAAGACAGTGTATTACAAGTATTATATCATATAATGTATACCAGTAGCATGGAATGGAGTGCCCAGACACAGAAACATGGATGCATGGTTTTTAACAATGACCCTCTATGGGAGAGAGAAAATTGAACTATTTTACTAAGTGATGTTTGCTTGCTGAATTGTGTATCCATATTTTAAAATTATAAGAATTTGACTCATACATGACCAGGCAATAAATTCTTTGGAATGGAAAAAGCAAAGTGTTACATCTTCTAAAAATGATGAAATATAATACTTTTATGATTTCCATGTTATGGAGAAATTATTTAAATAAGACACAGGAAGTAATACCATAAAGGCCAAAGACTGATAAATCTACAATATTCAAATAAAGAAATTATGTATGTTCATCAAAACATATTTATGAAGATATTTATGACATATTAACTAAAAGTGGTTTCTATTTAGAAAACTCCTTCACATTAATATAAAAAAGAGCTAATCAAAAAAAAGAAAAAATGAGCGTGTTGCTTAAATACACACTTCAAAACAAGGGGTTATCAAGTGACTGACCCAGGAAAAGTTGTTTGACTTTATTAACAGTCAGGGAAATAAAAATTAGAATTACAATAAGATATACTGTATGCCTATCAAGATAGATAAAATAAATATATATTGACTGACTACACAAAGATATAGACGTTTTAAAACTTAAATACTACTAGTACTGGTACACAATAGTATAAACACTTCAGGAGACATTTTGACATTTATCAAGTGAAGTCAATGACTTTCTTATGACTTATTAATTTAGACTGCTATATAAATTCATGCATATTTGCTCCAAATGGCATGTTCATGTGTTAAGCACATAATAGTCTTATTCATAAGTGGAAGGAACACAATATTCACTACTGAGAGAGTAAATTAAGGTATACTCATAGACTATTATACAATAAACAAATGAAAAGATATATAACACACACACAAACACGCATGCATACTAAATTAACTTGGTTAAATCTCAACAAAAGTTTTAAATGAATAAAACTAAAAAAGGAACACAAAGGTATGGTTTACTCTACACAAAGTTAAAAAATAGTACTGTAGCTGTATGTAAAAATGTAATAAAGTAACATTTCAAGGAAGTGATTACCATATAACCAGAAGAGCGCCCTCACTGCAAGGGAGAAACTATCTAGTTACTGAGAAAAGATAATAGTCTACTTCTCGACATAGCAAAAGTTACAGTGGTGTATGCTCTAAGAAAATTAAGTTGTATATCTTTTACGTTTACACTTGTTTTTTATATTTCATAATTAGAGGTTGAAATTAAAAGATGATGTGGAAAAACATTTACTTAAAATCTTTCAACTATATACTTTGGTGGGGAATTTCTTACTAGCCAGGAAGATAACACAACAGTCCTTGCTTTTCAACAACATTTGTATACATGTCTGTGAAAGGCCATTATAGGATGATTCCTACCCAGGATAAATGACAAGAGAAAACCAGGCTGTGCCTGTTTCCATTCTTCATTATAAAATTAGTGATGGAAGAGAGGCTAGAAATGTGACTTGAAAGTGAGCATGGACTAGATTATAAACGTTTTATTTTTCTAGGACTATAAGAACAAATACTATTTTCATTTTGCTCACATTACTTTCCTGAAATACATTATATATTACTGAAGAAAAGAGTGAGCAAATGCATTTGAACTTGACTGTAAGAATAATGAATTTCATCAATTCACCTTAATGAGATTCTTGCAGAGGATAAAATGAGAAAACAGATATAAAGGTACACAGTAGGGTACATAGTAGAGAGTATACACAGTGCCTATTATTTCAAAATTTTTATTAACTTTAAAATCTTTGGGCAAGTTATTTCTATTTAAGCATGGTTCTACATTTAATAAAATATGAAGAAATTTGATTTGTTAATGCTGCATTGAAATACCACAGACTGGGTGACTAAAATTATAGAAATTAACATTCTCAGATTTCCAGAGTTGGAGTCCAAGACTAATATGCCAGCAGGGTGGGTTTTTATTAAGGTTTCTCTCCTTAGCTTGCAGATGGTAGCCTTTTCTCTCTGGCCTCATTTGGTCTTTGCTCTGTGAACATGTCCCTGGAGGAGGGCATGGTAACCCACTCCAGTATTCTTGCCTCAAGAATATCAGGGACAGAGGAGCCTGGTGGACTATAGTCCATAGTGTTGCAAAGAGTCAGACACGACTGAAGCAGCTAAGCAGGCACACACACTATGCATATGCATCCCTGATGGTTCTTGCACTTTATGAAAGAACACTAGTCATATTGGATTAGAGCTCTACCCTTAAGAACTCATTTAACATTAATTTGTTATTGACCAGTCACTAAGTTGTGTCTGACTCTTTGTGAACCCCATAGACTGTAGCACACCAGGCTTCCCTGTCATTTACTATGTCCCAGAGTTTGCTCCAACTCAAGTCCATTGAGTCAATAATGCCATCCAACCATCTCATCCTCTGTCACCCCCTTCTTCTCTTGCCCTCAATCTTTTGCAGCATCAGAGTCTTTCCCCATGAGTCAGTTCTTCACATCAGGTAGCCAAACATTGGAACTTCAGCTTCAGTATCAGTCTTTCCAATGAATACTCAGGGTTGTTTGGTTTGATATCCTTGCAGTCCAAGGGACTCAAGAGTCTTCTCTAGCACCAAAGTTTGAAAATAGCAATTCTTCAGTACTCAGCCTTCTTTACGGTCCATCTTTCACACCCCCACATGATTCCTGGAAAAACCATACCTTTGACTTTTTGGAACTTTGTCACCAAAATGATATCTCTGCTTTTTAATATGCTAAAT
This sequence comes from Raphicerus campestris, assembly GCA_006410735.1. Classification (NCBI taxonomy): domain Eukaryota; kingdom Metazoa; phylum Chordata; class Mammalia; order Artiodactyla; family Bovidae; genus Raphicerus; species Raphicerus campestris. The sequence goes on from SJYW01044562.1 coordinate 124,071, forward strand.
TTGTTGTAGCTTTTCTTCCAAGGAGCAAGTTTCTATTGATTTTGTGGCTATGGTTACAATCTGCAGTGATTTTGGAGCTTAAGAAGATAAAATCTGTCACTGTTTTCACTTTTTCTCCATATATTTGCCATTTGGAGTTAAGGCTTCAAAATATGAATGGGGGTGGTATGATTCAGTCCATTTGTGTGTGCTTAGTTGCTCAGTCCTGTCCAACTTTTTGTGACCCCATGGGCTGTAGCCCACCAGGCTCCTCAGTCCATAGGGATTCTCCAGGCAACAATGCTGAAGCAGGTTGCCATGACAGAGACTAAATTAACTTAAAACTTCCAGTTCCAATTTCCAAGGGAAAAAAAAAATAGAAAATCACATATTGATGTGGAAATATTGTGGAAAGAAATATTTCTTCCTAAAACAAAAAGAAATATTTCTTCCTGGTGTATAAAATATTCTTCAACCTCCATTTCAGTTTACAGACACATGTTATTCCATTGGTATTGCCAATCTTTGCTTTCATTGTCATTATTACCAGACAACTTAAAATAATTAAATGTATGCATTTAATTCTATGCAAGCTAAAGAAAGTCTTCGTTTGTGGACCATGTATATGATTCTTAGGCAATAGGGAAAGAGGAAGAGGAAAATAAACACAAATGAGAGGTGAATGAATCTGTCTGTAGATACTTTTTAGCAACAAATAATCTTGAAAACACAAAAGCACAGCTTAACCATGTATCCATGTATACACATGTGGTAAGTCACCTTAATTTTCTTCCTGATCCAACCCACCAGACAGGCTGATGAGATTCTGCCTCTTATGAGCTCTGTGATTTGAGGCAGTTTTAACTAAGCCTTTCTGAAACCCAAGTGTTGACTAAAAAATGGGAATAATTACATTGAACCTGAAGAAAATTGTGAAAATTTAATACAATGATGTATATAAAAGACCTGAAATATTATAGACATGTATAGTTGTCCATGATTTTACCCCACTGATATATTAGCAAACCCCAGTACAATTTTCATGAAATAATTGGGTTCTTATTGGAAATCAACTGTCTTATCTTTCTGAAATGTTTGCAATGTCACCCTGACCTAGGAACAGACATTAACTGTCATAAATAACTTTATATCATAACTATTTTTCTTAGGCACCTGATCCTGTCTCTCACTCATCAGCTGCTGGAGAACATCATTTCATCCAAGGAGTATCACCTGAGAACGTGATGTGAAGTCGCTCAGTCGTGTCTGACTCTTTGCGACCCCACGAACTGTAGCCCGCCAGGCTCCTCTGTCCGTGGGGATCCTCCAGGCAAGAATACTGGAGCGGGTTGCCATTTCCTTCTCCAATCGCCTGAGAGGAGATATATAAAATGTTCACTATTGTTACATTCTTTGTCACTTTGATTTTAAGTTAGTGCATTATTTTTATTATGTATTTTTCAGTCAATCATTCATTTTCATACTCAAAGGGAGAGGATGAAGAGACTTTGTTTTCTTTTATCTATTTCATAATGTAACAGAATTTGACCTCTTCCCCTTCCACTAAATCCTAAACTGATTATAGTATGCTAGATATGTCATGTAGTCTCTTGATGATGCTAAAAGGGAAAAAAATAAATGTTTGAAACTCTAAATAGAAATCAAGGCCAGAAGGAGAGACCACAGTTTATTTATGAGAGAGAATCTATGACAACTGGAAATAATTTCCCTTTTGGGGGTTGATGGCTCAATTCAATCTAATTTGGGAGGTATTGTGAAAGATAATCTTTAATGGGATGCAGGTCACTACTGAACAGAGCAATGTTTAGCCTTTGTGACTAGTCAAGATTTATTTCACAAAGAGTGTAGTGGATATGCCTCATTTTAATTTACATGTAATAATATGTTTGTTGTTATCGTGCTGTGATGATTAGGTTTTTTAGAAGGTGTTTACATGAAAGGCTAACTAACTGGAAGTCTAGCTCAAAACCCTTTACTGAGGAAAGAATGACTTTGCCATGCTATTGCTTTCAGAGCAGATTAAAAAAAAAAAAAATTCCACTGTAGTTAAAATTCCACTTTAGTTAAACCTTAAATATTCTTACCTTCATCAAATCTGGGGAAAGACACATTGACCTTTACATTTGGCTATATAATTACAAGGAAGCCATGGCAACCCACTCCAGTATTCTTACCTGGAGAATTCCATGGGCAGAGGTGCCTGGCAGGCTGTAGTCCATAGGGTCGCAAAGAGACTGAAGGGACTTAGCACACTTATATGCATACTTCCTAGGAGGTGGAAGTGGTAAAGAACCTGCCTGCCAATGCAGGAGACCTAAGAGACAGGGGTTCAATTTCTGGGTCAGGAAGAACTAGAGGAGGGCACAGTAACCCAATCCAATACTCTTGGCTGGAGAAGCCCATGGACAGAGGGGCTTGGTGAGCTACAGTCTATGGAGTCGCAAAGAGTTGGACACAACTGAAGTGACTTAGCATGGCACAGTGTACAATTATATAATGTAGCTCTTACGATCTGAACTTAGAAGGACTGATTTTGCCACTTACTGACTCCACAACCAAGTGGAAGATGCTTATCCAATCTCTGCCTCAGGGTCATTATTCATAAAATGGGCATAATAAAAGTGCTGACTGCTATATCAATCAGTTTGTAAGGCACATAGAAAAGTTTCTGGTCCCTTTAGTAGGCTTGTTGCTCTGATAAACATTGATTAATCAGTATAAGCATACTTTCAAAGTAAACCAAACATGTTTTATTAATAAGATGTAGTTTACTTTTTTAAAATACAAACTCATTATTTTAAATACTTCACATAGCACTTGCATAAGCTAACCCCTTTCAGGGTTTTACCTTGTTGCTCTCTCCTCTGCTAGAGCTGATTTGGAATTTGCCTGAGTGAGACAATCTACAAGTGAGTATGAAATGACTAAACCAGGGACAATCTTCCTGGCATAGTTATTTTAAGCACTGAAACCAGTTTCTGTCCAATTAATAAAGCCACAGTAAATAGTGAAAGCTGTTTAGATAGTAGAAATGATTAATCATAACAGGGTTCTGTATGAATACTATGTATTATAAACAAACCTCCTCCGTCTTCTTTATTAACTCCATTGAGTGCATACAGAGTTAACAAACAGCCTACATTTATGGTCAGAATTCAAATAGAATTCTAACTTCTGTGTCTTGAGTTTCTAGTAATTTTGTCTTTTGTTTTTGCCTCTTTGTTTCTGAGAATAATAGAGGTTTCCACATTGTGGAAAATGCAAATTCTTAAACCATATGCCTTTTTCTTTCCTTTTCTTATCCACAGTGTTGTAAGTTGCACCAAATTTAGAAATGAATTGAATGCAATTGTATCATTGGGTTTCTACTTGGTGGAAATGACTTTTGGTACTTTAAATCTCACGAGCGAACTATGGAGACAAACACTTTCAACTCATAGCTATTATCTTTTTCAGTTTTTCAAACTTTCTTGTTTGTAAAAGAAACATCATAATGAAAAAGAAAATCCTAGTTTCCTGAGAGTATGTTTATAGATTCTCATCTTTTATATTGTATAGGGATTTCTCAAAAAAAAAGAAAAAAGGGAAAATAAGATGGGGAGAGATAGAAACTTGTATGAAGAATTTGTTTGCATAATGTGGCATAGGCAACCATCTTTTCTTTACTGACAGTCAGTGAGCTTTTCCACAAAGGGTAATGTGTGTGTGCTAAGTCGCTTCAGTCATGTCTGACCCTTTACAGTCCTATAGAATGTAGCCTTCCAGGTTCCTCATGGGATTCTCCAAGAGAGAATACTGGACTGTGTTGCCATTTCCTTCTCAGACAGGGGACCTTCCTGACCCAGGGGTCTCAGCCTTATATCTCCCATATTAGCAGGCAATTTCTTTACCACTAGCACCCGTGGGGGATAGCTCCCAAAAAATCCAGCCATGCTCTACCCCCACCATTCTTATGTACATCTGATTATATGTAGAGGGTGTGTGTGTGCATGTGTGGTGTATGGTTACATGTGGATGTGTGAATATTACTCAGTGTTCTCAAGAGAAGCAGAAACAATGGGAGAGAGATGTGGGATGAAGGGAAAGGAAGAAAGGAGGAGGAGTAAGACTTATTCTAAAGAAACTGTCTCACATGATTGCAGTAGCTGACAAATATGAAATCTGTAGGGCAGGCTCTCAGTGTTATCTACCCTACCCTTCTTCTGGTTGCTTCTGCATATGAGATGACAAGTTTCTCATCTTTGGAGGAAGCCCTGAGACAGAAAAGGAGGGAGAACATAGTTGATGTGGGTGTCTGCGAAGTGAATGAAACCGTAAGACCTACCCAGAAATAAGAAATAGGCTGGATGTATGTCATGGTGACTGCCAGAGATAATGCACTTTTAAACTGGTGAGTGGAAATGCCTTGGCATTTCCTTTATTTACTGAGAAACTGGAATTGCAAATATCAGGAGGCAAAATTCACCTAATATATGTTGTAGTACATGGGCTAGTAGCTTACTCCTTGGCCTTTATCCATGAGAAATGAAATATATGTTCATACCAAGACTTTTACATATTAATAAATATTCATAGCTGTTTTGCAAGTATTCATAGCAGCAAAATAAAATTTGGTATAATTTTTGGCAAAATTATAATCCTCAAAATGTAGAAAAATATGTATAAATAAGTGACTAGATAAACAATTTATGGAATATATATAAAACAAAATACAAAGCAGCAATAAAAATGAAAAAATTATTGATACATCTAATAACATGAATTAATCTCAAGATAGCTGCATTTTGTTTAAATAGCCACTCAAAAATGTTATGTACAAGTCCATTTATATAAAAAGTCCATTGAGTCAATGATGCCATCCAATCATGTCATCCTCTATTGCCCTCTTCTCCTACTGCCCTCAATTTTTCCCTATGGATGGGATGAAAGGGAAGGAAAAAGGGACAGAAGGGAGGCATCCAAAGTAACCCCCCAAAAATTTTGGAGATTTTAATTGTGGTGATGATTTCATGATATATATATATAAATATGTATAGTTTATCATGTTCATTGTGCCTCAGTAAGGATGTAAAATGAAATATTAAGATAAGATCAAAGTTATCAAAACTTACCTCTTTGCCACAGTCCATCTTTTCCTAGACTGATTATCTAAGGTGGGATATCAGAGTCACCTGAGTGTTCTCAACAGCCTCTACTAGTCATCCTAGGTTGCTTATCATATCATTTAACTTGTGGAAGATTACAATTTCGTATAGAAAAACATAGGTGTTACAAGGGAAATTATGCCTAGCCAGTTTTTGCCAAATTAAATGACTGCAATCAATTTAAGAAACCAGTGGTTGGGTTCAAAGTTAAAAAAAAAAAAAAAACTTTTGGAGGTTTTTCATAAGAAATAAGAAAAACGAAGGAAGTATTTACTTTCTGTAAGGATCATATCTCTTTTCAACCAAAAATATCTCTATGATAATGCTTATAGATATTTTATTTTGAACAGTGTAAATTAGACTATACTTTAACATAAACCTCTTTTGTGGATAATTTTTCTCATTAGGTTCTATCTTACCTAAACAGATATGTGATTAATTACAGGGTTCTAAAGGCATGAGATTCTAAAGAATCCACCTGCCAATGCAGGAGATGCAAGAGACATGGGTTTGATCCCTGGGTAAGGAAGACCTCCTGGAATAGGAAATGGTACTCTGCTCCACTATTCTTGCCTGAAAAATCCCATGGGCAGAGGAGCCTGGAGGTCTACCATCCATGGGGCTGCAAAGAGTTAGATGTGACTGAGGACACAAAGGCAGAGAGTTCAGACTTCCAAGTGACATTTTCCTAAAATATCTTCTATAATCATTTGGTTTCTCTTGACTTATTATTATACTCAAATCATTCCACAAATAATTTTATTAGTGCAATCTGCATGTAGGTGCTTGTTCACTAACATTTTAAGTGTAGGTACTCAATTATCCAACTCTCTGTTATTAAAAAGAATGAGTGAAATATAGGATGATCTACTTAAAATTTTTGTTTTATTGTGTTGTGTTTATTATGAATCCATATACATTTTAAGTGTATAGCTTAGGATTTTAAAAAATATTATATTTTATTTAAAATTGTCTGGATCAACAGTTGGCCAATCACAGCTCACTCACCAAATTGATTTGGCAGCCAGTCATCTGTCTTTATAAATACACTTTCACTGAAACACAGTCATGATCATTTACTTACATACTGTCTATGGCTACAGAGTCAAGTAGCTGCACTCATTTCACATGCTACCAAGGTAATGCTCAAAATCCTTCAACCTAGGCTTCAACACTATGTGAACCAAGACGTTCCAGATGTACAAGCTGGATTTAGAAAAGAGGAACCAGGGGTCAAATCACCAACATCTGCTGGATCATAGAAAAAGCAATGAAATTCCAGAAAAAATATCTACTACTGTTTCTTTAATTATGCTAAAGCCTTTGACTGTATAGATCACAGCAAATAGTGGAAAATTCTTCAAGAGATGGAAATACCAGACTACTGTCTGCTTCCTGACAAATCTGTAAGCAGGTCAAGAAGCAACAGTTAGAACTGAACAGTGAACAATAGACTGGTTCCAAATTGATAAAGGAGTACATCAAAACTGTACATTGTCACCCTGCTTATTTAACTTATATGCAGAGTACAACATGTGAAATGTCAGGGTGGAGGAAGCACAAGCTGCAATCAAGATTACTGGGAAAAAAAAAAAGGATTACTGGGAGAAATATCAATAACCTCAAACATGCAGATGACACCAGCCTTATAGCAGAAAGCAAAGAAGAACTAAAGAGCCTCTTGATGAAAATGAGAGAGGAGTGTAAAACTGGCTTAAAACTCAACATTCAGAAAACTAAGATCATGGCATCTGGTCCCATCACTTCAAGGCAAATAGATGGGGAAAAAATTGAAACAGTGATAGACTAGTTTCTTGGGCTTTAAAATCACTGCTGGAGAAGGAAATGGCAGCCCACTCCAGTATTCTTGCTTGGAGAACCCTGCTGGTGGAGGAGCCTAGTGGGTTGCTGTCTGTAGGGTTGCACAGAGTCGGACACAACTGAAGTGACTTAGCATGCAGGCATGCATTGGAGAAGGAAATGGCAACCCACTCCAGTATTCTTGCCTGGAGAATCCCAGGGAAGGAGGAGGCTGGGGGCTGCCATCTATGGGGTTGTACAGAATTGGACACAACTGAAGCGACTTAGCAGCAGTAGCAGCAAAATCACTGCAGATGGTGATTGCACCTATGAAATTAAGACATTTGTTCTTGGAAGAAAAGCTATGACAAACCTAGACAATGTATTAAAAAGCAGAGATATTACTTTGCCAATTAAGTTTCATCTAGTCAAAGCTATGGTTTTCCCAATAGTCATGTATGGCTATGAGAGTTGGACAATAAGGAATGTTGACTGGCAAAGATTTGATGCTTTTGAACTGTGGTGTTGGAGAAGACTCTTGAGAGTCCCTTGGACACCAAGGAGATAAAACCAGTCAATCCTAAAAGAAATCAACACTAAATATTGATTGGAAGGATTGATGCTGAAGCTCTAATATTTTAGCCACCTGATATGAAGTACTGACTCATTTGAAAAGACCCTGATGCTGAGAAAGTTTGAAGGCAGGAGGAGAAGGGGACAACAGAAGATGAGATGGTTGGATGGCATGACTGACTCAAGGACTTGAGTTTGAGCAAACTCCAGGACGTGGTGAAGGACAGGAAAGCCTGGCATGCTGCAGTCCATCGAGTCGCAAAGAGTCAAACATGACTGAGCAACTCAACAACATAATAAAAGGCTTTCCAGGTGGCTCAGTGGTAAAAATCCACCTGCCAAATGGAGACCAGGAGACATGAGTTCTACCTCTGGGTTGGGAAGATCCTCTGGGAAAGGAAATGGCAACCCACTCCAGCATTTTTGCCTGAGGAATGCAATGGACAGAAGAGCCTGACTATAATTCATGGGGTTATAAAAAGTTGAGCATGACCTAGTGGCTGAACAACAGAAACAACATACATAAGAAAATTTATGCTTTTAACCATTTTAAGTGTATAGCTTTGGATTTTAAAAAAATAGTATATTTATTTAAAATTGTTTAGATCAGGAATTGGCCAACTACAGCTCACTCACCAAGTTGATTGGCAGCCATTCATCTGTTTTTATAAATACACTTTCACTGGAACACGGTTATTCTCATGCATTTACGTATCATCTATGGTTGTAGAGTCAAGTATTTGCAACAAAGGCCGTATGGTCTGGAAAGCCAGAAATATTTACTATCTGGCTCCTTATAGAAAGCTTGTCCATCCTTGATCTTGAATAAATAAGTTACTCTGTCACTTAAGAAAATTCTAAGATTGCTATAGTTGATTGCTATGTCAAAAGGTTTAGCAAGTTGACTCTTAAGCCAGGTCTACCATTAACTGTGACAATTGAAAAGTTCCATCATATTTTGGTCATCAGTCTTCTCAACTCATATGTGTTGGATTAAATAATTTTTACAATCCTGTCTAATTTGAATGTATATTAATGTATATTAAATATCTGGAAAGTGAAAGTTGCTTAGACATGTCCAACTCTTTGTGAATCCATGGACTATACAGCTCATGGAATTCTCTATGCCAGAATACTGGAGTGGGTAACCTTTCCCTTCTCCAGGGGATCTTCCCAACTCAGAGATCGAACCCAGATCTCCCACATTGCTGGTGGATTCCTTAATGAGCTGAGCCACAGGGGAATCCCTTATATATCCGGAGGAGGTTGTTAACACTTCTGATTTCACTGACAGTGTCTTTATTCTTTGTCCCCTAAGTCTTTTGGAGATGGAAGAATATATTCAATAAATGAAAATTTCATAATGCAAACTATTGACATTTAAATTATTCATTGACGTTTATAATACCAATGAGCTAAATACATAAAGTTAATATTTTAATATTCTATAATTAGTATAATTTGAAATTAAAAGTTAACCATAGCTGTATCCTATGCCTTCAGTGACTCAGCCCTTTAGCCAGTACTGTTATATGTGAAAACAAAGATTTGGCATGCCTAAGATTTAGAATTACTTCAGAGCATCACCTTACCTCTGTATTAATTTCAAAGCACACAGGTTTGTTTTTAGTAAGCCAATAGGCAAAATAAGTGAGTTTTATGATATAATGATAAAAAAAAATTGTCCTGTCAGTCATCAGTAAAAGCCAAAGGAAGAAAAGACTATTAATACTATTCAAAGCAGATGCATTGTTAAATTTTTTAAAGATATAGAAAACTGGAAACAATGTGGTTATTAGCTTATTTATATGTTTTCTGCAATGAATGAAAATGGGCTGTTTATAGGGAAGACGAAGTCACAGTAAGTAGGACAATGGAAAGTATCTAGCATTTTAGTTTAATCCAAGTCTCCAGTTAATAACATTAAGATACTGAGATAACTTTCACGTGGAACCATAGTAATACTCTTGGTGGCAGTGATTTTTCACATATCATGGAAAACAGAAAGATGACCAAACATGGGATAAGTTTAAATGTTCTGATTTGCAAGGAGGAAATAAGAAAACTTTATAAATCATCTATCAGAGAATATATTGTTTTTCCCTGACAAAAGATTAATACTTGCATATATGCAAAATGTATTTATGTACACTTAAAGGAAACCATAATCTCTGAATTGGTCAAGAATATGTTACAGCCAAATAACCTCATCTTCTATTTCAATGTAGTTATCAGAACAGGAGAGTAAAGGACATTATATTGTTTATATTCAGAAAAATATAAATATCTTAGCAGGAAAAGAATGCTTAATAAAAATGCCTATATAAATATGCACAAACATTTCAAACACCCATGACCGTAGTCTGCATATTCAGCCTTTTGTTATTGAACAGCGAACATAAAAATAAGAAATACTGTAAAGGTTTTGAATAGCTGAATAGCATGCTATTAACCAGAAAATTTTCTAAACACTACTCTTTGGTTATATTGGTGAATACATTTGCATTTCATTGAGTAATACAGACACTACTATGCTATTGGAAACATTATATTAAAATTTCTTTAAAATAAACTGCTATTGACATATATTGATTCCATTAACTTGAAACTTAAAAGTCAACCACAATATAAATACAAGACTTTTGAAAGTATGAAAGAACTTGTAAAGCATTTCCTAAACCCATGTTATTTCACCAATGAAGAAATAAGGCTCTAAAAAGTAAATTCTCAAAATTCCCATGGATAGTCAAGCAGGCTGGAACCCTGTCTCTATGTCTGTTCTATTTAATCCTTTAAATTGAATTTGCTAGTTAGTTATCAAGGCTAAACTCCAAAACACATTTAGACAAAATTATCTAAATAAATAGTATATTCATTTGATGTTTTTCTATATCTTCATATTCCGAAGAGCTTACATGAGTCACAACAAATGACCTTCCCTTGTCTTATATGTTACTCATCTTTTGTGTTGATAGGGGTGGAGAGAGAATGTTCTAATTAGTCATCAGACCTGTCTCATCATTAATAATAGCTAAAGCTGTACGTATATGTCAGAAAAAATTCCCAGAAAAGTATGAGAGAGTGATATGACATAAAACAACGTATTCAAAAATTTTAAACTGTGGTTAGTCATTGCTGTTCACTGCTGAAAACAACAGCTAAGCATCAAAGTCTTTGAGATTTTTACTCTTAGTTTTTTTATAAGACTATTAAGCACTGGAGTAAAATTAAAGAAACCAAAGTTAGAAAGTAATCAACACTGTGTTTTCTCTTTTAATTGAAAAGTAAAATGCCGTTCTGGTTCAGCAACTGTGGCATAGAATTTCTTTTAATCCTTCTCCCAACTCCTTTCTTTTCAACAAGTTTCTTAATTTAGCTGGTGGAGATAACTAGTAATGCAAGCTTGAGTTAACAAATAAAAAATGGATTAATAAAAAAGCACTGCATCCTCATTTCTGATATTAGAATTATTTTTTTTTCTTTATTCAAATCAAAACAAAGATCTTTATACTTTCCATAAATAGGGTCATTTTTATCTGTCTTTGTATATCTTTTAAAAATATATAGGCATTTTCTTCCTAGTCCATTAACTTCATAGTAAGTTTTCCCTTTATGATTATTTATTTAACCAAAGACCAACATTTTATTTTGATAGATAGCTTTAAAAATTAAATATTTTAAATATCTCCAGGTTTTACTCAGTGGCATTTTAAAGAGATAGTTTTCCTTTCTATCAATCAAACTTCTATCCTTCTTTCCTTACTGAAAGGGGAAGACATATGGAGAAGAGATGCATGAAGGTCATCACTGAAGAGTCATAAACCATTGTGAATAATGTCAGAACTATAATTTAATTAGTGCCCCATCTGTCACTTTCTGTTTGACGAGCACTAAATGTCCAATTATCATTTAATATCTGCTCTAATCAGTTCTGGCAAATTTTGCAGGCACACAAGAGATGACATTAATAGATGAAAGTGAGGCTACTCTTGCCACATTATCAGAAAGAAATCTTGAGCAGCCCTGACTTACAATCAGGAAGGTAAGAATTTATTCCAATTAGCAGTAATGACATTTTATATCAGTGATGTTATGGGGCGTCTAGAAAAGAATTCTCTTTGTTCTCTCAAGAAGTTAAGAAAGTAGCCCTGCCTATGATTCTTCTGGAACTATTTTAAGGATTCTAAGATTTAAAAAAAATTTTTAAGTAATCTATGTAATCAGCCAGCCTTGATGTAATGTCTTTGAAAGCCATCTATTTCTGGGTTAGTCAACCACCTTCTGCAAACTAGTTTTTCAACAGACAAAGGCATTGTTAGAGTGCATTGAATCCATGGGGAGTTTTGTAAGTCATGCATATTCTGAGTATATTTTAAAAAAACTTTTTATTTGTATTGGGATATAGTCAATTAACAATGTTGTGATAGCTTCAGGTGAATAGTAAAGGGGCTCAGTCATGCATATACATAACCATTCTATTTTGGACATTGTCTTCTGTAAGAGGAACATGATTTAGTAAGGGACTCTCCACTTAAAAATGATAGTATTTCAAAATTTAGCCAATTTGTATAATAGTGAAATAAAGAGAAAATTTACAAATTTGTTCCCATTGCTAAAAAAAATTTTGACAGCATTCCAACTGTGCCTACTGCTACTACTGCTACTGACAAGTTTAATTTAATTTTTAAAACTTAGAATTATAACCTAAAGACTTTTAACTGTTGTGAAATTACTAAAAGCATGTAATAATCCATGCAGCACTCTTATCATTATTATCATTAACATTTTTTCTAGTGATTCTTTCTTTTACTTTTAAAATGAGAAAAAAAAATATGTTTTAATTGTTGATTGAGAAAGTAAAAGCCCTCAAGAAATTTCATGATTTTATAGAATAACTGCAGTAGGTTATTGGTTATTTTAGATACAAAAAACTGAGGCCAAGAGAATTGCTTAACTTGCTTATACTTGAATCAACAAGTAAAGCTTTTCAAAAATTACTTCTTCCTACAGTGTTGCATATACTAAATATCTTTTCAATCACAATTTAGCATGAGGTATGTACCTCCACAATAAATAAAACTGCATTATATTCATCGACAAGAAAAATTAGTAAACATTTTGGATTCAAAATAGTAAAATTCTGAATTTGATTATTTGGAGTCATGATCTAGTTGAGTAGCTTCTGTTAAAACAACAACAAAACATAGTTTTAGATCGTACAGATTATCTGCAAGTACTTATAAAGCAAAAAATCTGATAAATATTTAATATATTTTAACACATGGTCTATTCAACTTTAGTCATGAGAGCCTAATCTTCCTCCAGCTATGCCTCTCTTCTTTTGCCCAATAATGTATAAGCTTGGATGAAAAAGGGCCAGTAATTTATGTCTATCTGCCTAAAACTTAAGCAGTAATAGAAAACAAACTCTCATATGAAAACCTGTGCATGCTAAGTTGCTTCAATCATGTTCAACTCTATGCGGCCCCATGGACTGTAGCCCATAGGCTCCTCTGTCCATGGGATTCTTCAGGCAAGAATACTGGAGTTAGTTGCCCTGCCTCCTCCAGGGGCTCTTCTCCAACTAGGGATGGAACGCACCTCTCCTGCGCTGGCAAGTGAGTTCTTTACCACTAGCACTACCGGAGAAGCCCCATATGAAACCCCATGCATGCTTGCTAAGTCACTTCAGTCATTTCCAATTCTGTGAGACCCTATGGACCACAGCCCACCAGGCTCCTCTGTCCTGGGGATTCTCCAGGCAAGAATACTGGAGTGGGTTGCCATTTCCTTTTCCAGGGGATCTTCCTGACCCAGGGATCAAACCTGTGTCTTTTACCTCTACCTGCATTGGCAGGTGGGTTCTTTACCACTAGGGCCGCCCGGCAAGCTCTCATGTGTCCCTAAATGTAAATGTTTATAACATGAGAGATGAAGGCTCTTCCTCTTGATTTAAAATTGAATTATTAATTTTTCCTAATACATGTTTTCATAAGTGGTCAGTAAAGTCTTTCCTTGACTATGGTTTTCCTTTAAGGAGAAATATATTTCATAGAGAATTGGGATTCCTAATTCCAATTTTCTTTCTAAATGAAATGACTTGTATCTCTACCATAAGTGACTCTTTCTACAAAAATATTCTCAGGAAACTGAACTCTATGCCTTCTTATAGTTGTTCGTAAGCCAAAGAAAGACATATTCTCTTCAGTGATCAGAATTAAAGATTTAAAATAAAGCCTCTTGCATTACACTGCACATCAAATTATATTTCTAGCAGTAAAAAAAAAGTCACTAATAAATTCATATTCCTATAAGATTGAAGCTGAGACTGAACTGACTGTGGCTTGATTTCAGCAAAAAATTTGTCAGGCTGTTGTTTGACTCCTAATTATTCTGCCCACCTCAAAACACAGTTTGGCTGAAAGTATTTAAAGAATAAAATATTGCTTTCTGTGCCTTTGACAGAGGTAAGAGAAAGGGATTGTATCACTACTGTACATGAGGGTAAGTTCTCATTATGCATTTCTATGTGATTTTGTTGACCTATAACTTGTAAAAACCTGCTGAGCTTATGAGTCCAAACCTTAATTGTCAAATTTTAAAAGCACTAACTGGGAGATCCTGAGTCACAACATAAAGCAGTTCTGTTGGGATGAAGAAAGGAAAATCAAGCAGCAAGTTTAAACTCCAAAGTAATTTTTCCCTATGGGAACACATCACCATGTGAGCCCTTTTGTATGAGATGGAATATTATTGATCCGAAATGCCATCTTCACAGCACATGCTTCAAAGAGCAACCTTGGTGTAAGACACTACCAAAAAATATTTCTAGAGTCTAAACCTCGTGTTAATGAAAGATGTTCCATTTTAAGTATTTGGAGCCAAGGGGCTCATTAACTTAACTCATCAGTGTTTGTTTGCATCTCTTTATTAAGCAATTATACTAGAAATATTTATCCCAGATACTATGATGAATAGGTAAAGAATACATTGCTAAAGAGGAAAAAACAAACAAACAAACATGGTCTCCATCTTGGTTTGGAAGTCAATCTGCAAAGTTTTGGTGTGGTGTCAGAAATACCACTTTCATAAGCAAAAAACAGCTGTCAGAGACAAAGATTTAAAGATAGCTTCTATTCCTGAACTAGTTTACTCATTAGCTTTTATACTGAGTTCCTAAGTGTTAACTTTCAGTTCAGTTTTGACTTAGAGAATCTGCTTAAACCTAGAAGTGTTACTTGTAGGAAAGCAGACAAATAGCTGTGGTATATTGGAGATGCGCTAACTCGTAGGAAAGGAACTTGTGGTTTCTTCTATGTCTTGGTCCCAGAGACTCATAACATCCTGGGAGGCATCATGGGGGAAGAGATGCTTTCAAAGACGCCAGAGTTCTCTAATCAATAATCTTTCATTTCCCTCCCTTTGAAGAGTGTCAAATCACTGCACAACCAGAAGGGATTCACTCCAATTCTCTCTAGGAGATTGCATACTAATATTAACTAATGAAACACATATTTAAATCGCAAATCAAATAATGCAGTAGTTGGCAATGTCAAGAGAGCATTTCTCAATTTTCTAAAGTTCTGTGAATTTTAATTAAGACCTCTGAAAATCTATATTATTCTGTAAATTCAATCCTTTCACTTAATGACTTGAACTTTGTGTGATTATTCACATGTAGAAGTGGAGTCTCCAGGGGCAGCACAGAGAACTCAGTGGCCACCTATCTGAAACACTTATCTTTTGATAATCTCTAGTCAAGTCCTAACCTCTCCACTTCTCAAAACAAATATTTAATTTAATGAAAAGAGTGTCATTATTCTTATAGGTGAGAAAATATCCTATCAAATCCTACACTTCAGGAATTATATGTACTATTCATTTTAAGTATTTGGATTATAATTTTCTTCTAGTATGACTGGTGACTCAGATGGTAAAGAATCTGCCTGCAATGCAGGAGACATGGGTTCAATCTCTGGGTCGGGAAGATCCCTTAGAGAATGGATGGCAACCCACTCCAGTATTCTTGTCTGGAGAAGTCTATGGACAGTGGAGCCTAGAGGGCTACAGTTAATGGAGTCACAAAGAGTTGGACATGACTGAGCAACTAATGCACACACACACACACACAGGATCGGTTAAAAGCAAAAAGTCACCATCCATACCTGAAAGAGGTCAGTTCAGATACACGTTTCACAGTAACATCATTATTGCTGAATGTAATTGGTTTGGATTAAACACAATAGGTACAATTTAATGTATTCCTACCGTTTTAAATATAACAATATCCTTGGAGCCTGAAAGAGATAACAGAATTTTAGCGAACTATTATTCCAACTCATCAGACTTTCTGAAGAGGTCTCCTAGTGGACGGAGTAAATTGGGCTCATTATTTAAAATCTGGCATGCATTACTCTTAGTTTAACCACTAAACTCTCATAACCCTGAGCCTCACTGATTGAGTGCCAACACTTATTTTCAAGATTTCCAGAAAGGCAAGGTAATCTGATCCATTCACAGACAGAATTACTAAGACAAGGAAAACAATGGGAAATTTGCAACGGCAAGTACAGTAAATAATATTCTTTTATTAAAATTCAGGCTGGCATGCTGCGATTCATGGGGTGGTGAAGAGTCAGACACAACTGAGCAACTGAACTGAACTGAACTGATGGCAACTAAAGCATATGGGTTAGTAGACATTTTTACATAACTCATGAGAAAAACTGACTTGTTTACATTAAGGAAAGAAGATGCAGTTTTGACATCATTCTGAAAAACAATAATGTACATGGTAATCAGGAATGTTCCATTAAAGAAAATAACAATCCCCACTTTTTAAATATAAATTTAAACTTCTGAATTTAACATAATTTTACCATACTGGAAAATTTTTTGCCCTGCAAGAAATGAAAGTAAAAATATAAAAAGATTTTTCAATATTAATTTCAATGATTAATGAAGGTCAGGAGCAGCAGCAGTAAGGAGATACCCCTCGTCCAAGGTAAGGAGCAGTGCCTGTGCTTTGCTGGAGCAGCCGTGAAGAGATATACCACACTCAAGGTAAGAGAAACCCAAGTAAGATGGTAGGTGTTGCAAGAGGGCATCAGGGGGCAGACACACTGAAACCATACTCACAGAAAACCAGTCAATCTAATCACCCTAGGACCACAGCCTTGTCTAACTCAATGAAACCAAGCGATGCCTGTGGGGCAACCCAAGACGGGGGGGTCACGGTGGAGAGGTCTGACAGAACGTGGTCCACTGGAGAAGGGAATGGCAAGCCACTTCAGTATTCTTGCCTTGAGAACCCCATGAACAGTATGAAAAGGCAAAATGATAGGATACCAAAAGAGGAACTCCCCAGGTCATTAGGTGCCCAATATGCTACTGGAGATCAGTGGAGAAATAACTCAAGAAAGAATGAACTGAACTAAATGAATTCCAGTGTTAAATCTAACATTTGAAGGTTAAAAAAATAAAGCAAATGGTTAATGGATATTGTACTTTATAAAGTGTATAAATATGTAATTTAAAAGTAATTAAAGAAGAAAAAAGAGATGGCTTTTATTTATTATGCTTATTAATAACCTTATACTCAATCATGACATGTATATTTTGCAGGAAAACTTCTTAATAGAAGAGACTGACAACTTTGAGAAATCAAAGAAACAATTGAAAATTAATTTTCCCTTCATATTTTAGTAAGAAGTCTACACTGGTTACTTTCATATTGTTAATATGAACAAGGAAGTATGT
The DNA here is from genome assembly GCA_006410735.1 of Raphicerus campestris. Taxonomy (NCBI): domain Eukaryota; kingdom Metazoa; phylum Chordata; class Mammalia; order Artiodactyla; family Bovidae; genus Raphicerus; species Raphicerus campestris. Next base: position 141,347 of record SJYW01044562.1, read on the forward strand.
GAATTGTAACAAACACCTTCTATTATATTTAAGTTTTATATGAAGTTTTCATGAGTTTCAAAAACAAAATCCTTTCTCTTTTTTTATAAAGTGTCTTTAAAAGTATAATGCATAAGCATAATTTTAAAACATACTTAAATGTAGGAGAACAGATAAAATCAACATTTTAAGCTCCATTTAGAATATTCTCACTTTATTTGGGTACAAATCACAATTGAATCAGCAGTGTGAAAATGTGGATATGATTCTAACAGTCAAATGGAATAACTAATTTTTATCTCTGTAAGTATTTACTTTGTCTGTATATGGAAATATCCCTGATTCTCTCTCTATAAAATAAATACAATATGATAGAGAACTGATGGAAAATAATTTTAAGTGATACCAGCTTCAGTGATATATTGATTGCCAACTACTCTGAGCTAGACACTATTCTGGGCAAAGGGGATACAGAAGTGACTGAGTCTAAGCCCCTTCCTTCATGAAGCTTCCTGTCAAGTCTCCACAATTACTTCCTAGTCTTTCTTTATGTTAAGAAAACATTTTTAGTCATTTTTATTTTTAAGTTGAGTGCACCAGAAAAAAAATTTTAACATGGGCAAAAATATTTATTTTAAGACTAATATGATCGCTATTTGTCAGCAAATTAATATAGCCATTTCCCCCTTCTCAATTAAGGAAATTATTTACTTGGGGGTGGAGGAAAGTAGCATAACTTGAATAAAAATTCTTTTTTTACTTATTTTATTTTGCCATTTGTGTTAAATGATTTTTACACTGAAGCATCAGGAGCCACATAGATGGCGCAAACAAACGGCTCAAACAAAACATGAATATACAAAAGAAAATATACCCAGAGCTCAAATGTGAATTATAAAGGATATGGTAAATTTCATGTTTTGGGTTCCCAGTATAGAGAATTATCTTGCTCTTTCAAAAGCAACAGGAGGTGCTTTCAACTGAATGAAAAAAGGTACCCACAATCAGCCTACCTGTCAGTCTCAACATTTTAGGGGAAAATGGCAATGAAGATATAACATGTACATATTAAGGTAACTATTTTTGGTTTGAAAACCTGTAATTTTTGTGTAGGAGTTAAAATAGGCATCTGTTCTCTTATTTCCAATGAGGGAAAAATAGGATCACCATCTGAAACATTGTACTGTATTTTTAAACCAAATATGCTTTTTTCTCAACAGTAATTTACTAAAATATGCATACAATGAAAATGAAGAGAGACATATAGAAATTTAGAAAATCAAATACTACCACAAGTTTTCTATTCTCATATATTAACAAAAGGATAACCCATTTGTGTGAATCCAGTTGGTCTATGAATTGGTCTATGAATTTATTATGATAATCAATATTAAGTAGGTTAAGTATTACTATTAAGAAAAAGGTCCTCAAAACGCACCTCTGGGGAAAAATTAATGATAAAGATATGCTTTTATCCTTTTACTTATCTTAAATATTCCTTTTTTCATTCTTGTCTGCCCCTTTATATGAATCTGATATCACCAAGTACTATTCATGTTGCTATATATCCTGCTCCCAACTCTTTCAATTTCACAATTTCATACATCAAAAAATATCTGAGTACTCTTTCATTCTGAGTCTTTAAAATGACTGATGTGTTCATATCAGCTGATGCTGAAGCTGAAGTTTCAGTACTTTGAACACCAGATGAGAAGAGCCAACTCATTGGAAAAGACCCTCATGCTGGGAAAGATTGAGGGCAGGAGGAAAAGAGGGCGACAGAGGTTGAGATGGTTGAATGGCATCACCAATTCAATGGATACGAACTTAGCCAAACTCCGAGAGATGGTGAGGGACAGGGAGGCCTGGTGCACTCCAGTCTAGGGGGTCACAAAGAGTCTAACACAACTAAGTGACTGAACAACATTTTGGAGAAATGTTGTATAGAGTTTAGAATAGGCTATGAATTATGTTCATTGTCGGGAATTTGCATAAAATGCCTTACATCATTAGTAGAGATGGGCCTCCCTGATGGGTACGTGGTAAAGAATCTGCCTGTAGTGCAGGAGACATGGGTTCAATCCCTGGGTAAGGAAGACCTCCTGGAGAAGGAAATGGCAACCAACTCCAATATTCTTGCCTAGGAAATCCCATGGGCAGAGGAACCTGGCAGGATACAGTCCATGGGGTCTCAACATGACTTAGTAACTAAATAACAAAACAAAAAAGTATAGATGCATGTAATGTTTTAGTTTTCGAGTGGTCTACTGAGGCTAACTTGTGGATTCCATTTAAATCCTTTGTCCTGGGGCTTCCTTGATGGCTGTAGTGGTGAAGAAGCTATATGCCAATGCAGGAGACACAAGTTCAGTCTGTGATCCAAGAAGATCCTACATACTGCAGAGCAACTGGACCTGTGAGCCACAGCTACTGAATCTGTGCTCTAGAGCCTGGGAGTTGAAACTGCTGAAGCCCGTATGGCTAGACTCCGTGCTTCACTACAAAAGAAGCTACGACAATGACAAGCCTGTGTACTGCATCTAGAGAGTAGCCCCTGCTTACTGCAACTAGAGAAAAACCCATGCAGCAATGAAGATACAACACAGCCAAAGATAAACAAATAAATAAAATTATAAATACTTTGTCCTGCATTCTCGGTTTTGAAAAACAAAAAATAAAAAAAGAACAAATTCTAATTTGGACCTGGCACAATTGCAATCAGGAGTTTTGGCTTCCCAGCTTTTAGTTTATCTTGAGTTTTGTTTGTTTGTTTGTTTTTGAAATCAATAAAAGTATATTTGCTCATGTAAACGACCTCACCCACAGAAAATGGTTTCAGAAAAAGATAGTATAGTTGTCTTAATGTTCCATTTCCCCTCCCACCTACACTTTTAAATTAAAAATATACATTCAAGTACATACAAATTTTAAAGTATGAAATTATCATTTCAATAAAGCACCTTAAAATGGTCCTAGTATACAGTAAATTTTAAAAAATAATTAAATCATCCAATATATTGTAATAAGAAATTTCCCATGGGAAGAAGTGATACAACAAAAACAAGAACAATTAGAATTAATTGAATTACTGACCAATGAAAGAAGAAACAGGACTATCAGAAACATCCTGAGAGGTGACTTTGTCATCCAGAAACACAAGACTCAGGTAAAGTGTGCAAACTTGTAATCTTTTAAGAGGAAAAGGAGACATTGTTTTGGTAGATTCAGATGAGTTGTGAATAAGGTCATCAAGATAATATATCTTTGAAAATTACTTTAATCTCATTATTACAGTGTCTTAGAATAAGTACACAGCACAGGGAGATGATAGTCAAACACTCCAAGATTGTAGTTCCTCAAGTTGTTGACACTTACTGCATTCATACTTTATCACTGCATAGATCTTCATAGGAGAAAAATATTGCTGTGGACTGGAAATTTTCAGAAACCCACTTAAAGTCACTAATTCATAGAGGCAGCAGGCGTCGGGTGCCTAGGGGTGGGGGGAGTTGGGGGAGGTGGCTTTCCCTGGTGGCTCAGTGGTAAAGAATCTGCCCACAATGCAAAAGATATGGGTTAGTTCCCTGGGTCAGGAAGATCCCCTGGAAAAGGAAATGGCAACCCACTCCAATATTCTTGCCTGGAGAATCCCAAGGACAGAGGAACTTGGGAGGCTACAGTCCATGGTGTCTCAAAGTGTCAGACATGACTGAGCCACAGAGCACAATTCATAAGGATAAGTATAATATTATGTGAATGTGAATGTATGAAGTCGCTTAGTCATGTCCTACTCTTTGTGACCCCATGGACTGTAGACTACCAGGCTCCTCCATCCATGGGATTTTCCAGGCAAGAATACTGGATTGGGTTGCCATTTCCTTCTCCAGGGCATCTTCCTCCCCCAGGGACTGAAATATATAAACTATATATATATATATATATATATATAAACTTTCTATAAATGTAAAAGGAAAAACATATGTCCTTACATTTCACAAAGTAGTTTATTACTTCTAACGTAGACATTGGTCAAAAACTGAGGACCAATATCCAAGTGCCTACAAATGTGCCGGTTAGGTCTCCTATGGGCACAAGTTCTCAATGAGTTTCTGGACACTTTCTTGTTTATTTCTTTAAGTAATACAATCAAACAAGTAATCAAGAAAATTTGATTTATAAAGCTCTTGTAAACTCTGATGCTGGGAGGGATTGGGGGCAAGAGGAGAAGGGGACGACAGAGGATGAGATGGCTGGATGGCATCACTGACTCTATGGACTTGAGTTTGAGCGATCTCCGGGAGTTGGTGACAGATAAGGAGGCCTGGTGTGCTGCGATTCATGGGGTCGCAAAGAGTCAGACACGACTGAGTGACTGAACTGAACTGAATGATAAAAATATTAAGAGAATGATGACTGCTAAACCACTGGCATTCATAGATTTGTGCACTACTTGCCAAAGTATTAATATTTTGATTGTTCAGAATAAGGACAAATCAATTGAGTATAAAAAATAAGTGATAACCAACAACATTCCACATTTGATATGTTAGATATGTTGCATTTCTTAGAATGTTCTTATATTTTATTCTGAAGGGAAAAATTAACATTTTAGGAAATAAAAATTCATGGCTAGAATTAGAAATTATTTTTCCCATAAAAATGTGAATAAAATGTGGAGTCAAACAGCTGTGAGTATAAGTACAGAAGAGGAGATTAAGGAAATTAGCAAAAAGGTAGAGTCAAAGAAAAAAGAAATGAGAGAATGGTAAAAGAAGGAGATATTATAAATAGCAAATATCTACATAGTGTTTGCTGTAAGGCAGTATTAAGGCTTATGTGTGTATATATTCTAACAGCAAAACTTTTGTTCTCATTTTGCAATGAAGAAATTGAAATACAGAGAAATATAAAGATATTTACCAACTACCATCCCTGGTGTAGACCTGAGTGTGAACCCAGGAATCTGACTCTTGAGGATGTGATTTTATGTGCTATATGATACGTTGCTCTTCAAGAATGCTACTAAAGAAGATGCACACAAAAGAATTTAGCAAAATAAGGAAACAAAAAAATTTTTTAAATCACTAATGTGACTTTGGAACTAGTTACTGAGACAAGAAAAATAGTTAATATCCTCTCCCATAAAACAATTCTAAAGTTGTATTAGTGTCAAAGAAAGGACAGGCAATTTTGTCCTTTGCCTTTGAAATCCAATTTATGATGTCCAATGCTGTAAATATTCAGCAATAGCTGTGATCTATAAATATTTAATACAAATGAAGTCATAAGTATAACTCAGACTAAATGCTAATTAAAAAATATAAAGAAGATTGGTAGTTACTTTCCACCCCAAACTTCCAGATGGTGTTTAATCAGCATACGTGACTATATTTAAGAATAGTATAATTTAAATAATAATTCAAAGGCAATTTGTCAGTTATAGCAAAGTAGCATTGGTAAAGATTCTGTGACTTTTTCACAGTCCTTTTACTATATAGTTCTTCTACAATTATCTACTTTACTATCAATTTCATTGCTGCTGGTTTAATAATTCTTAAGTAGTTTGTCTTTGGAACTTGAGAAAAATAAAGTAATACATAAATTATTCAGAGTTTTAAAGAAGCTAGATTTATTTAAGTACAAGCCATGTAAGAAGACTCCCATAATCTTTTTACCATTCTACTTATGTTAAATAATAATAATCCCAATGATAGAAAATTGTCTCACAAATAATCTCAAGTGGAAGACATGAGAATGCCTTCAATAAGTTAAGCACCCAAGAATGATTATTAACTGATATCAATAATAACATAGATGTATTCAACATAACTGGGCAGAAATTAACCAAGTGTAATTGATTTGATTTATTAGTTATTCCTGTTCAATTAGGTATTAAGTACATGTGTATATATACATATGTATGTTTGTATGTATGCATCTATGTATACACCTGGGCTTCCCAGGCAGTGCTAATGGTAAAGGACTTGCCTACAGGAGACATAAGAAATGCAGGTTCAATCCCTGGGTCAGGAAGATCCCCTAAAGGAAGAAATGGCAACCTACTCCAGCATTCTTGCCTGGAGAATCCCGTGGACAGAGGAGCCTGGCAGGCTACAGTCTATAGAGTCACAAAGAGTCAGACATGACTGAAGCAACTTAGCACACATGCATGTACAACTAGACTAGATCGAGCTAACAGTACACCTGAAGAACGATGGACAAACGTCCATAATATTGTGCAGGAGATGGCAAACAAAAGCATCCCAAAGAAAAAGAAAAAAAAGAAGGCAAAGTGGCTATCTGAGGAGGCTTTACAAATAACAGAAGATGGAAGAGAAGCAGAAAGCAACGGAAAGAGGGAAGAGTTCATCCAATTAAATGCTAAATTCCAAAAAATAGCTAGAAGAGACAAGAAGGACTTCTTCAATGAGCAGCGCTTAATAATAGAAGGAAGCAACAAAAGGGAAAAGACTAGAGATTTCTTCAGGAAAGTTGGAAACACCCACGGAGCATTCCACCCAAATATGGGTACAGTAAATGATAAAAATGATTAAAGATGTAGTAGACACTGAAGACATCGAGAAGAGATGGAAAGAATACACAGAAGAATTGTATAAAAAAGAGCTTAATGAACAGGATTACTGTGATGATGTGGTAGTCACCCAGAGCCTGACATTCTGGAGTGTGAAGTCAAGTGGACCTTAAGAAGCACTGCTATTAATAAAGTTAGTGGATATGATGAAATTCCTGCAGAACTATTCAGATCCCTAAAGGATGATGCCATCAAGGTTTTGCATTCATTATGTCAGCAAATCTGGAAAACCCAGGAGTGGTCACAGGACTGGAAAAGGTCAATCTTCATTCTAATCTCCAAGAAGGGTAGTACCAAAGAATGTGCTAACCCTTGGACAGTCACACTCATATGCCATGCTAGTAAGGTCATGCTTAAAATCTTGCATGCTAGGCTCCAGCATTATGTGAACCAAGAATTTCCAGATGTCCAAGTTGGGTTTAAAAAAGAGAAACTAGAGATCAAGTTGCCAACATTTGCTGGATTATAGAGAAAACAATGAAATTTCAGGAAAACATCTATCTCTGTTTCGTTGACTACACTAAAGCCTTTAACTGTGTGGATCATGACAAACTGTGGAAAGCTTTTAGAGAGATGGGGATACCAGACCATATTACGTGTCTCCTGAGAAGCCCATATGCACGTCAAGAAGCAAAAATTAGAATCTTATATGGAACAAGTGATTGGTTCAAGATGAAGAAAGGGGTACAACAGGGCTGTCTGCTGTTACCCTGTTTGCTTAACCTATACACTGAGCACATCACGAGAAATGCTGGGCTGGATGATTTGCAAGCTAGAATCAAGATAGGTGGGAGAAATAATCTCAGATATGCAGATGACATCACTCTAATGGCATAAAGCAAAAAGGAACTGAAGAGCCTCTGCTGATTGTGAAGGAGGAGAGTGAAAGAGCCGGTTTAAGACTAAATATTAAAAAAAAAAAAAAAAAAAAACACTAAGATTATGGTGTCTGGCTCCATTACTGCATAGCAAGGGGGAAAAGTGGAAGTAGTGACAGACTTGTCTTTTGGGGATCCAAAATCACTACAGATGGTGACTACAGCCATGAAATCAGAAGAAAATTTCTTGGCAGGAAAGAGATGACAAACCTAGACACTATGTTGAAAAGCAGAGACATTACTCTGCTGACAAAGGTCCATATTATCAAGGCAATGGTCTTCTCCGTGGCCTTGTATGGTTGTGAGAGCTGGACCATAAAGAAGTCAGAACACCAAAGAACTGATGCCTTTTAAATGTGGAACTGGAGAAGACCCTTGGACAGCAAAGAGGTCAACCAATTTTAAGGGAGATCAACCTTGAATATCCACTGGAAGGACTAATGCTAAAATTGAAGCTCCAGTATTTTGGTCATCTGATGTGAACAGACAACTCATTGGGAAAGTCCTTGATGCTGGGAAAGATTGAGGGTAGAAGCAGAAGAGGGCATCAGAGGATGAGATGGCTGGATGGCATCACCGATGCAATGAATATAAACTTAGGCAAACTCCGGGAGATGGTGAGGGACAGGGAGGCTTGGCGTGCTGCAGTCCATGGGGTCACAGAGAGTCAAACAGGACTGGGCGACTGAACAACAACAGCAATGCATGTATTTTATAGATTCTTAAAGTTCAAATACCAACCTCATCTCTAGTTGAAGTTCTTGAACCGTAAATATACAAAATTAATTCACTAAAATTAGTGTCAAATTATTTAAAAATTCCAACTACTGTCTATCCACTTGATTGAGGTGACTGTGCAGTAAAGAATCTGATCACCAATACAGGAGATTCAGGAGGTATGGGTTCTCTCCCTGGGTCAGAAAGAATCCCTGGAGGAGGAAATGGCAACCCACTCCAGTATTCTTGCCTGGGAAATCCCTTGGACAGAGGAGCCTAGAAGCTTACAGTCCATAGGGTTGCAAAGAATCAGACACAACTGAGTGACTGAGCACATAAGCACTTTGAATTAAAATATGTAAGGCTATAATTTAAATATATAAGGCTATATATATATAATATATAATGTAATTGTGCCTTAAAAACAGATAGCATTCAATTTTAAAAATTTTATTAAGTGGAAATAAAAGATTGGCCTTAGTTTGCTGACTATTCTACCTTAGTCTATCTTAATCATAATGAAAATCATGAAAATTCCCATTAAAAGTATGGGTTTATAAATTTCTAAGGACTTTGTGTTGTGGGTAAAAAATAGTGCCTGAGAGCATTAGAGTTAAACGGAATTCTAGGAATCACCTAATATGATTTTATTACACAAACAAAGAAAATAAAGCCTGGAGAAATCAAGGGCTTTAAAATCAGTTTTTGTTAGAGCTGGAACTAAATACCATGCCTACTGAATCATAATCCATGGCCCTTTAAAACATTCAAGATTTCTTAACATATGGTCTCTGGAACACTAAGGTGCTAATAGATGTTAATAGCTATTCNGCATAGCAAGGGGGAAAAGTGGAAGTAGTGACAGACTTGTCTTTTGGGGATCCAAAATCACTACAGATGGTGACTACAGCCATGAAATCAGAAGAAAATTTCTTGGCAGGAAAGAGATGACAAACCTAGACACTATGTTGAAAAGCAGAGACATTACTCTGCTGACAAAGGTCCATATTATCAAGGCAATGGTCTTCTCCGTGGCCTTGTATGGTTGTGAGAGCTGGACCATAAAGAAGTCAGAACACCAAAGAACTGATGCCTTTTAAATGTGGAACTGGAGAAGACCCTTGGACAGCAAAGAGGTCAACCAATTTTAAGGGAGATCAACCTTGAATATCCACTGGAAGGACTAATGCTAAAATTGAAGCTCCAGTATTTTGGTCATCTGATGTGAACAGACAACTCATTGGGAAAGTCCTTGATGCTGGGAAAGATTGAGGGTAGAAGCAGAAGAGGGCATCAGAGGATGAGATGGCTGGATGGCATCACCGATGCAATGAATATAAACTTAGGCAAACTCCGGGAGATGGTGAGGGACAGGGAGGCTTGGCGTGCTGCAGTCCATGGGGTCACAGAGAGTCAAACAGGACTGGGCGACTGAACAACAACAGCAATGCATGTATTTTATAGATTCTTAAAGTTCAAATACCAACCTCATCTCTAGTTGAAGTTCTTGAACCGTAAATATACAAAATTAATTCACTAAAATTAGTGTCAAATTATTTAAAAATTCCAACTACTGTCTATCCACTTGATTGAGGTGACTGTGCAGTAAAGAATCTGATCACCAATACAGGAGATTCAGGAGGTATGGGTTCTCTCCCTGGGTCAGAAAGAATCCCTGGAGGAGGAAATGGCAACCCACTCCAGTATTCTTGCCTGGGAAATCCCTTGGACAGAGGAGCCTAGAAGCTTACAGTCCATAGGGTTGCAAAGAATCAGACACAACTGAGTGACTGAGCACATAAGCACTTTGAATTAAAATATGTAAGGCTATAATTTAAATATATAAGGCTATATATATATAATATATAATGTAATTGTGCCTTAAAAACAGATAGCATTCAATTTTAAAAATTTTATTAAGTGGAAATAAAAGATTGGCCTTAGTTTGCTGACTATTCTACCTTAGTCTATCTTAATCATAATGAAAATCATGAAAATTCCCATTAAAAGTATGGGTTTATAAATTTCTAAGGACTTTGTGTTGTGGGTAAAAAATAGTGCCTGAGAGCATTAGAGTTAAACGGAATTCTAGGAATCACCTAATATGATTTTATTACACAAACAAAGAAAATAAAGCCTGGAGAAATCAAGGGCTTTAAAATCAGTTTTTGTTAGAGCTGGAACTAAATACCATGCCTACTGAATCATAATCCATGGCCCTTTAAAACATTCAAGATTTCTTAACATATGGTCTCTGGAACACTAAGGTGCTAATAGATGTTAATAGCTATTCTCAAAATAACAGGAAAAAAATTTCCAGCAGGGAGGTTATTTGGAGAGAGCTTAACTTTTACTAAAGTATGGACAGATTTTAAAGAAACAAAAAAGGAACTGTTGTAACACAGAGCTATAAACTATTAGTTATAAAAGCTAAAGGGATAAGAGGAGGGGGACCTGGTCAAACAGGGAAGAAGAGAGCCATGTCTGGAAGACAATTCAGAGAGAGTTGATGTTTAATGGAGGACAAAAAAAAGAAAAAACTAGAGGTGACAAAAGCAGAGTTGAAACTAGGGAAATGAATGCCTCTTCCTTTCCTTTTATTAACACAAACAAATGCACATGGAAAGGCAATTAAATCTGTCCCTATAATCCCCACTGGTCAGTCTCCTGAGGCAGAAAACAAAGTAGTGAAGGGCTGATGAAAATTCTTGGTAGGGCAATCTGAAGATATATAGCAATGTAGCCAGAGCAGCTTTGAAAACACATTAACAAACAAAGAATTAGCTTTGTTCATTGGACATAAGAGAATCTTTACTGATCATCTGTAAGATGGGAACAGAGCCATCAATGTGTTCAGAGTTTGCATCTGAATATTGCTTTTAAAGAAACTAATATTTAAATCTTGCATATAAATAATAATATAGATTAACAGCTTGGGAAACCCTGCAATCCATTCCACTGTGTATAAAAACTTCAGATCTTAGTAAAATTCTCTAAAGTTCACATGCACTATTTTCTAGACAGTGTCCAATATTCTGAAAGCATTGTAGAAACAATCTATTTTCAAAATTTTTGCATGGGAAGATCCAGGTAATGTGACTTTGCTGCTGCTTCCAAAAAGAACAAAGTTACTCTAGGGCTTCCCAGGTGGATCAGTGGTAAAGAATATGCCTGCCAATGCAGGAGACAAAGGAGACATGGGTCAGGATGGGTTAGATCCTTGGGTCAGGAAGATCCCTTGGAGAAAGAAATGGCAACCCACTCCAGTATTCTTGCCTGAAAAATCCCATGGACAGAGGCATTAACAGACTGATGGGTTACAGTCCATGGGGTCACAAAAAATTGGACATGACTGAGCATGCAGCAGAAGGTTACTCTAACACTAAATTTTAGCAAGGTTCTTAGGCTATGCATGAGTGATATATTAGTTCACTGAAGGATGGATTGTGGTACATTTAAAGATGTTTTCACTAAATCCTAAAACAATTACTAAAATAGCAAAGAGAACTAATAAGGTAATAAATAAAATAAACTGTAAAGTTAAAAAAAATCCCCGAGAAGTCAGAAAAAGTAGAAAAGGGAAACAAAGATCATAAGTAGAAAATAGATAGCAAGAGAATACAATCTAAATATATTAGCAATCATTTTTAAACTACTATGTTTTAAATGCTCCAATTAGAAGGAAAAGATTTTTCAGACTGATTTAAATAGAAAGGGTATGATGAAAGTGTATGATACCTATAAGAAACACACTTTATAAAGACACAAAGAGGTTAACAGCAAAATGATAGAATAAAAGACAGACCATGTTAATAACTAGCCAAAGGAAGCCTTCAGTGTTGCACAAAATAAGTTCAGAACAATTAATCATTATATAACATTAATAAATGTTTATTCTTTGATAACCAAACTTCAAGACACTTAGAGCAAAAACTGTTAGAACTGCCAGGAGAAATGTATACAAGTTCACCATGACAGTCAAATATATGAATACCTTCCCTTCAATAACTGATACAAAAAGTAGACAGAGAATCAGTAAAATTACAGAAAATACTTTCAATTAATTTGACCTAATGGATACTTCTCTCAGCAATAAAAGAGTGTGCATTATTTTTAAGGGCACCTGAAATAGTAATAAAGATAATCTATATTCTGGGTCATAAAGTAGGTTCAATAAGTTTTAAATGATTCATATCATATATAGAACATTCTCTACCCAAATTGAAATTATATAAGAAATTTATTCCTAAAATACAACTGAAAACTGTGAACATTTGGAAACAAAATTTAAAAATTCTAAATAATTAATGAGTCACAAAAAAGATCAAAGGAAATATTTTAAACTGAATGACAATGAGAGAACAACCTATCAGAACTTGTAATTTTCTACTAAAGCAGTATGAGTATATGGGCATGGGAGGGGCAGAATTTATAGCTTTCAAGGCCTATATGAGAAAAGAATAAAGACTGAAGGCAAAAGGAGAAGAGGGTGGCAGAGGATGAAATGGTTGGAAGGCATCACAGACCCAATGGACATGAACTTGGCCAAATCTGGGAAATACTGAAGGACAGAGAAGCCTGGTATGCTGCAATCTACGGGGTCACAAAGAGTCATACATGACTTAGAGAATGAGCAACAATTACAGTGGAGATCGTAAAAAGATCAGAATTTGCCAGGATCAAGTGGGAAGGAGGTATGAATAGTCAGAGAACAGGGCACTTTTAAGACAGTGAAATTATTCAATATGATAATGATGGATACATGCTATTATAACCCCAGAGATTGCATAACACCAAGTCTTATCCTAGTCTAAACCATGTGTGTTGGTTGATGATGATGTGTCAATAAGTTCATCTTTTATAATAAATGTACTACTCTGGTGCCAGTGATTGAAAATAAGTGAAGAAGTATATGTGTGGTGGCAGAGCGTATAGGCAGGCATATCCCACTTAACTGTGCTTCATGTTATTGTACTTTGTAAATGTTAAATTCTTTACAAATTGAAGATTTATGGCAACTTTACACAGAGCAAGTCCACCAGTGCCATTTGTCCAACAGCATTTACTCATACCTGGTCAGTGTGACCAAGAATGTCACAATTCAATAATTATTTCAATATTTCAAATATTCTGTTGGCAAGAAGGTTATGATTTGCTAAAGGTTCAGATGATGGTAGCATTTTTAGCAATAAAATATTTTAAAATAAAGATACATATATTATTTCTTAGACATGATGACATTGGACACCAAATAGGCTATACTATATTGTAAACATAACTTTCACATGTAAGA
>SJYW01044562.1:155197-172982 GCA_006410735.1 Raphicerus campestris
AAAAAAAAAATATTCATGTGATTCACTTTATTGTAATATTTGTTTTATTGCAGTGGTCTGAAACAGAATCCTCAATATCTCTTACATGTGCCTACATATAGGCTTCTCTGGTGGCTCAGACTGTAAAGAATCTGCCTGCAGTGCAGGACATTCAGGTTCAATCCCTGAGTTAGGAAGAATTCTGGAGAAGGGGATGGCTACCCACTCCAGTATTCTTGCCTGGAGAATTCCATGGACGGAGGATTCTGATGGGCTGCAGACCATGGGGTTGCAAAGAGTCAGACACGACTGAGCGACTAACACTAAGCTTATATATTGGACTCTGTATCCGCCATTCAATTTGCTGTGAATCTAAAAGTGCTCTATAAAAAGTATATTAAAATTCTTCATATTGCTTATATGTTAACTCTGTATGGAAACCTCAGTATGATTTTTAACCTGAATAAGCAAGAAAGCAAGAAAAGGAACTAATATACTATTGCTTTCATCACTACTGGTCAAGAATTCTGTTCAAGTACCGAGGTGCTCCTTGGGAGCTGTTTGAACTAAATGCACCAACAGGGGGAAAATCAATAAAGTTGTTTAAATGGTTTCTTAGGGACCTTTATGATGATGGAATACTACTCTTTTTTCAAGACCAATAGCTGTACATATTCTGCACACTTCGGTCTGAGAACAATAACTACAAATATTCAAATACATACAAGCTTGGAATTTACAAAAACTGTGAAACAAAGCTAGCTATACTCTCCTCTCATTTTCATGTCTGCTTGGAAAATAGCTTTAATTTCTATTTTACTTCTATATTATAAATCATTAAAACTCTGAAGGCAGCATGTTTTGAATGCAGTTTCCTATCTTTCTTATACTTTTCTTATAATGCAGGTGAATCTGTAAACACCAATATTCTTAGAAAAGTGAGGAACTATTCCTCACTTTTGATATGCGATGTTTTAGTAGATTAGAACATACTGAATTGTAAGTAATCACTTTAGTTATTAGTGATGCAAACTAATGGAAAGTCTGGATGATATGGGGCTTCCTCAATGGCTCAGCAGGTAAAGAATTCACCTGCAATGCAAGAGAGAGAGGAGACTTGGGTTCACCTCCTGGGTCTGGAAGATCCTCTGGAGGAGGGCATGGTAACCCCCTCCAGTATTCTTGCCTAGAAACTCCCATGGACAAAGAAGCCTAAAGGACCAGTCTATGGGGTTGCAAAGAGTCAGACAGGACTGAACGACTAAGCGTGCATGCACTCATGATATGAGAATGGATTTTCTCTTTACAAGGAAGACTAGAACTCCAAGTCATATGTTTTTTTAAAATTTTTTTATATTATTGTTTTTACAGTAATGGAGAAAAGAGTCCCTTCAATAAATGATGCTGGGAAAACTAGACAGCTACATGTAAAAAAAAATGAAACTAGAACACTCTTTGATACCATACACAAAAATAAACTTAAAATAAATACCTTAATATAAAAACAGATACTATAAAACTTTTACAGGAAAACATAAGCAGTACATAAATCACAACAACATATTTTTTTGATCTGTCTCCCAGAGTAATGCAAAGAAAACCAGAAATAAACAAATGGGGCCCAGTGAAATTTAAGAGCTTTGGCCCAGCAAAGGAAACAACAAAGTTAAAGGACAACCCACAGAATGGTAGAAAATATTCGCAAACTATGTGACCAGCAAGTGAATTGTCTCCAAGATATACAAGCAGTTCATGTAGCTCAACATCCAAAGAACAAACAAGCTAATCAAAAAATGGGCAAAAGATTTAAATAGGCATTCTCCAAAGGAGACACAGATGGTCAAGGGGTACATGAAAAGACGCTCAACACTCCTAATTATTAGAGACATGCATATCAAAATTACAGTGAGACACCACCTCACACCAGTTAGCATGACCATCATCAAAAAATCTACAAGCAATAAATGCTGGAAAGGGTGTGGAAAGTTGAGAGAAGGAAACCCACCTACACTGTTGATGGTAATGCAAATTGGTGCAGCCACTAAGGAGAACATTATGGAATATCTTTATAAAACTAAAAATAGAGCTACCATATGACCCAGAAATCCCACCACTGGGCATATGCCCTTCGTAATCCATTACTCAAAACGACGTATGTATTACAGTGTCCACTGCAGCATTGTTTACAATACCCAAGACTTGGAAACAACCTAAAATTCTATTGCCAAATTAATGGATAAAGATTTGATACACGTATACAATGGAATGTAACTCGGCAATTAAAAGGAATGAGATAAAGCTATTTGCAGTAACATGACTGGATCTGGTATCATACTAAGTGAAACTAAGTAAAGTATAAGTCAGACAGAGAAAGACAAATATCATATGATATCAATTACATGCAGAATCTAAAAAATAAATGATACGAATAAACTCATTCACAAAACAGAAACAGACTCACAGGTTTAGAGAATGGATTTATGGTTACCAGGGGACAAGGGTGGGGTCAAGTGATAGATTGAAACTTTGGAATTGATATGTATACATCACTGTATTTAAAATAGTTAACCAACAAATCATATGTTCATTAAAACTCCCTTATAAAAAATCTGGTGATAATTTGAATTATGAATAATTTATTAACTGTTCTACAAAAGCAATAAACTTCAACACATCTACAGAAACCTGGGGCTTCCCTGGTGGCTCAGAAGTTAAAGTGCCTGCCTTTGATGCAGGAGACCCGGGTTCGATCCCTGAGTCGGGATGATCCCCTGGAGAAGGACGTGGCAATCCACTCCAGTATTCTTGCCTGGAGAATCCCATGGACAGAGAAGCCTAGTAGGTTAGAGTCCACGGGGTTGCAAAGAGTCGGACATGACTGAGCGACTTCACCTTCAGTGTTAAAGATCTGCCTGCAATTCAGGAGATGTGGATTCAATCCCTGGGTCAGGAAGATTCCCTGAAGAAGGAAATGGCAACTCACATCAGTATTCTTGCCTGGGAAAACTCATGGACAAAGGGTCCTGACAGACTACAGTCCATGGAATCACAAAGAATTGGACATAACTTAGCAACTAAACAACACAGAATTTCTACTCTTGGGACAGTGTTTTACTCACTGAAATGAATGAACAAGAATTGCTGTCTGATTGATAAATCCATTTTAATTTATTTTAAATGATGAAAACAAATGAAATAAATCAACTAATTTTTGTATATTATCATGTGTTTAACATTGTGTGCTCCTAACTGTTCTTTGCATTGATCATTTAGGAAAGCTTTCTTAGCTCTCCTTTCTATTCTTTGGAACTCTGCATTCAGACGGATATATCTTTCCTTTTCTCCTTTGTCTTTTGCTTCTCTTCTTTTCTCAGATATTTCTAAGGTCTCCTCAAACAACCATTTTGCCTTTTTGCATCTCTTTTTCTTGGGGATGGTTTTGACAACCATCAATGTTACGAAAAGTGAAAGTGAAAGTGGCTCAGTGGTGTCCAACTTTGCGACTCCATGGACTGTACTGACCATGGAATTCTCCAGGCTAGAATACTGGAGTGGGTAGCCTTTCCCTTCTCCAGGGGATTTTCCCAACCCAGGGATCAAACCTAGGTATCCCACATTGCAGGCATATTCTTTACCAGCTTAGCCATAAGGGAAGCCCAAGAACACTGGAGTTGGTAGCCTATCCCTTCTCCAGGGGATGTTCCTGACCCAGGAATTGAACCAGGGTCTCCTGCATTACTCACAAATTCTTTACCAACTGAACTATCAGGGAATCCCCTGACATCACAAACTCTGTCCACGGTTATTCAGGCATTCTGCTTACCAGATCTAATATCTTGAATCTATTTGTCACTTCCACTGTATAATCATAAGGGATTTGATTTAGTCATACCTGAATGGTCTAGTGGTTTTCCCTACTTTCTTCAATTTAAGTCTGAATTTGGCAATAAGAAGATCATGATCTGAGCCATAGTCAGCTCCCAGTCTTGTTTTTGCTGACTGTTATAGAGATTCGCCATCTTCAGCTGCAAAGAATATAACCAATTTGATTTCGGTATTGAGCATCTGGTGATGTCCATGTGTAGAGTCTTCTCTTGTGTTGTTGGAAGAAGGTGTTTTCTATGACCAGTGCGTTCTTTTGGCAAAACTCTGTTAGCTTTTGCCCTGCTTCATTTTGTCCTCCTAGGGCAAACATGCCTGCTACTCCAGGTATAGCTTGACTTCCTACTTGTGGGTTCCAGTTCCCTATGATGAAAAGGACATCTTTTTGGTGTTAGTTTTAGAAGGTCTTATATGTCTGCATAGAATGTGCAACTTCAGCTTCTTCAGCATTAGCAGTTGGGGCACAGACTTGGATTACTGTGATATTGAATGGTTTGCCTTGGAAATGAACAAAGATCATTCCGTTGTTGTTGACATTACACACAACTACTGCATTTCAGGCTTTTTGTTGACTATAAGGCCTACTCCATTTTTTTATAAGGGATTTTTACCCACAATACTGGATGTGCACAATAAAGATGGGCGCAATAAAGGACAGAAATGGTATGGACCTAACAGAAGCAAGAGATATTAAGAAGAGGTGGCAAGAATACACAGAAGAACTACACAAAAAAGATCTTGATGACCCCAATAACCATGATGGTGTGATCACTCATCTAGAGCCAGACATGCTGGAGTGTAAGGTCAAGTGGGCCTTAGGAAGCATCACTATAAACAAAGCTAGTAGAGATGATAGAATTTCAGATGACCTCTTTCAAATCCTAAAAGATGATACTGTGATAGTGCTGCATTCAATATGCCAGCAAATTTGGAAAACTCAGCAGTGGCCTCAGGACTGGAAAAGGTCAGTTTTCATTCCAATCCCAAAAAAAGACAATGCCGAAAAATGTTCAAACTATCCAACAATTACAGTCATCTCACATGCTAGCAAACTAATGCTCAAAATTCTCCAAGCTATGATACAACAGTATGTGAACCAAGAACTTCTAGATGTTCAAGCTGGATTTAGAAAAGGCAGAGGAACTGGACATCAAATTGCCAACATCTGCTGGATCGAAGAGAAAGCAAGAGAATTACAGAAAGATATATTTCTGCTTCATTGACTATGCTAAAGCTTTTGACAGTGTGAATCACAACAAGCTGCACAAAATTCTTAGAAGTGGGAGTACCAGGCCATCTTACCTTCCTCCTGAGAAATCTGTATGCAGGTCAAGAAGCAACTGTTACAACAGGACAGGAAACAACAAACTGGTTCCAAATTGGAAAAGGAGTATGTCAAGCCTGTATATTGTCACCCTGCTTGTTTTACTTATATGCAGGGTGCATCAGGTGTAATGCCAGGCTGGATGAAGTGCAAGCAGGAATCAAGATTGCTGGGAGAAATATCAATGACCTCAGATAGGCAAATGACACCACCCTTATGGCAGGAAGTGGAGAGGAACTAAAGAGCTTCTTAATGAAGATAAAAGAGCAGAGTTTAAAAGCTGGCTTAAAATTCAACTTTCAAAAAATTAAGATCATGACATTCAGTCCCATCACTTCATGGCAAATAGATGGAGAAACAATAGAAACAGTGAGAGACTTTATTTTGGGAGGCTTTAAAATCACTACAGATGGTGACTGCAGACATGAAATTAAAAGATGCTTGCTCCTTGGAAGAAAAGCTATGACAAATGTAAACAGTATATTAAAAAACAGACATTGCTTTGCCAACAAAGGTCCATCTTGTCAAAGCTATGGTTTTTCCAGTAGTCATGTGTGGATGTGAGAGTTGGACCATAAAGAAAGTTGACCACCAAAGAATTTAAGCTTTTTAACAGTGATTTCGGAGAATACTTTTCAGGGTCCCTTTGCATGGCAAAGAGATCAAATCAGTCAGTCATAAAAGAAATCACTCCTGAGTATTCATTGGAAAGACTAATGCTGAAGCTGAAACTCCAATACTTTGGCCACCTGATGCGAAGAGCTGACTCATTGGAAAAGACCCTGATCCTGGGGAAGATTGAAGGCAGGAGGAGAAGGGGGCAACAGAGGATGAGATGGCTGAATGCATCACTGACTCAATGAACATGAGTTTGAGTAAGCTCTGGGAGTTGGTGATGGACAGTGAAACATGGTGTGATGCAGTCCATGGGTTATCAAATAGTCATACACAACTGAATGACTGAACTGAACTGAACTGAACTGAACCCAGTTCCAGAATTTACCAGTATGCCATCATTTGAAATCAATAGACACAGCAGCATCTATTAGCTAAAGGAGAGATAAGAGTGAAGTATATTATTCTCAGTAATCTATTCATTATTTCATATAAAAAGCATATATGAGAGAGCTACAATATTTACTACCATGGAAAATTTTGAGGTTGATCCAAAGAAGTCAAATAATTTCATTTATATCTGGAAAAATATGAGGAAAATAAAGTTTGTAGAGCATTCATTCAATGCTATCTTTTGGTATAGAGCTTAAAACTACTGTTCTATTTAATTAAAAATGTTTTCATTTATTTTTTAATTGGAGGATAATTGTTTTACATGTTGCCTTGGTTAGTGTCACACAACAAAGAGAATCAGCCATGATTATACATATATCCCCTCCCTCTAGAGCACAAAAAAAGGCATTTTAGTTACTCAAATCAAAACACATAGGCATATAGTGTGTGTGTGTGTGTGTGTGTGTATGAGAAATATTTTAGTCTAAATAAAATAGAAACTATATCCACAATATATAATACTTTTGAATTGTGTTGCTGGAGAAGACCCTTGAAAGTTCCTTGGACTGCAAGGAGATCAAACCAATCAATCTTAAATGAAATCAACCCTGAATATTCTCTGGAAGGACTGATGCCAAAGCTGAAGCTCCAATACTCTGGCCACCTGATACAAAGAGCGGACTCACTGGAAAAGACCCCAATGCTGGGAAATATTGAAAACAGAAGGAGAAGGGGACAACAGAGGACAAGACTGTTAGACAGTATCCCCAACTCAGTGGACATATATTCAAGCAAATTCCAGGAGGTAACGGAGTACAGAGGATCCTGGCCTGCTGCTGTCCATGGGGTCACAAAGAGTCAAACACAATTTACTGATTGAACAAGTATATCATGTAGGTGGGTAAACTGGGTTGGGGAATTGGATAGAATTTTAATAAGAGCTAAACTCCAAGATTCCCTACTGATTATACTACAGAAAAAGAGACATCATTGCACTTGGACACTGGATGCTAACACAAATATCAAAAATACTTCTGCTTCTGCTTCTCTACCTAAAACTCTCCCCAGATTCAAGAATCTCCAGCAGAGAATAAACTGGCTAACATTACATCATTTGTCCTCAGCCTTGCCGTCAGAGTTCTGGAAGAATAAGTACTTAACCTTTAACACTTTGCTGTTAGTGTCAAAGAATGCCCCTTCCTCCCCTGGAAAATCCAACAACTGCATGTCTATTTTAAGACGCATAAAAACTAAGCTCAATTTCAGTTCAGTTCAGTTCAAACACTCAGTCATGTCCGACTTTTTGCGATCCCATGAATTGCAGCACACCAGGCCTTCCTGTCCATCACCAACTCCCAGAATTCACTCAAACTCATGTCCAACGAATAAGCAATGCCATCTAGCCATCTCATCCTCTGTTGTCCCCTTCTCTCCCTGCCCTCAATCCCTCCCAGCATCAGGGACTTAAAGAATCAACTCTTCGCACGAGGTGGCCAAAGTATTGGAGTTTCAGTTTTAGCATCAATCCTTCCAATGAACATCCAGGACTGATATCCTTTAGTAAAGACTGGTTGGATCTCCTTGCACTCCAAGGGACTCTCAAGAGTCTTCTCCAACACTACAGTTCAAAAGTGTCAATTCTTCAGCGCTCAGCATTCTTCACAGTCCAACTCTCACGTCCATGCATGACCACTAGAAAAACCATAGCCTTGACTAGACGGACCTTTGTTGGAAAAGTAATGTCTCTGTTTTTGAATATGCTATCTAGGTCGGTTATAACTTTCCTTCCAAGGAGTAAGCATCTTTTAATTTCCTGGCTGCAATCACCATCTGCAGTGATTTTGGAGCCTCAAAAAATAAAGTCTGACACTGTTTCCACTGTTTCACCATCTATTTACCATGAAGTGATGGGACAGAATGCCATGATCTTCGTTTTCTGAATGTTGAGCTTTAAGCCAACTTTTTCACTCTACACTTGCACTTTCGTGAAGAGGATTTTTAGTTCCTCTTCACTTTCTGCCATAAGGGTGGTATCATCTTCATATCTGAGGTTATTGATATTTCTCCAGGCAATCTTGATTTCAGCTTGTGTTTCTTCAGTGTTTCTCATGATGTACTCTGCATAGAAGTTAAATAAGCAGGGTGACAATATACAGCCTTGACATACTCCTTTTCCTATATGGAACCGCTCTGTTGTTCCATGTCCAGTTCTAACTGTTGCTTCCTGACCTGCATATAGGTTTCTCAAGAGGCAGTTCAGGTGGTCTGGTATTCCCATCTCTTTCATAGTTTTCCATCGTTTATTGTGATCCACACAGTTAAAGTCTTTGACATAGTCAATAAAGGAGAAATAGATGTTTTTCTGAAACTCTCTTACTTTTTCAATGATCCAGCGGATGTTGGCAATTTGATCTCTGGTTCCTCTGCTTTTTCTAAACCAGTTTGAACATCTGGAAGTTCACAGTTCACATATTGCTGAAGCCTGGCTTGGAGAATTTTGACCATTACTTTATTAACCTGTAAGATGAGTGCAATTGTGCAGTAGTTTGAGCATTCTTTGGCATTGCCTTTCTTTGAGACTGGAATGAAAACTGACCTTTTCCAGTCTTGTGGCCACTGCTGAGTTTTCCAAATTTGCCGGCATATTGAATGCAGCACTTTCACAGCATCCTCTTTCAGGATTTCAAATAGCTCCACTGGAATTCCATCCCCTCCACTAGCTTTGACCACAGTGATGCTTTCTAAGGCCCACTTGACTTCATATTCTAAGATGTCTGGCTCTAGATGAGTGATCACACCATTTTGATTATCTGGGTCATGATCTTTTTTGTACAGTTCTTCTTTGCATTCTTGCCTCCTCTTCTTAATATCTTCTGCCTCTGTTAGGTCCATACCATTTATGTCCTTTATCAAGCCCATCTTTGCATGAAATGCTCCCTTGGTGTCTCTAATTTGTGGATGTGACTGATGATAGAAGCAAGGTCCGATGCTGTAAACAGTTAAGTTTAGAACTCTACTTTAGATTAGTATGTAGAATGTTGGAATATACTACATTTCTAAAAGTACTAGATAAAATGTGACCATTTGTTCCATGAGACTATCAAAAGGTATATGATGCAAGGTGAATTCTGCTGAGAAACTAGCACTTTCAAAGTAAGCTGAGTGCTATGGCCGTTTTCAAACCTGTGATCCACCACATGATCTGAGTTAATTAAGATGCATGAAGTGACATTCCCATCAGAGAGAAATTTATCAGTGATGGGGAAAAAAAATCAACTGATCTTTAGACAATATATTGCGAGGAGAAAGAGGCCAAGATACTAACATTCTCGGCCCAGCAATTTTCTCTCATCTCTATTCTGATTTTGCTAGGGGTAAGAATGGTATTGGGAAAGAACTAGAAAGCAGGGAAATGACGTATGTTATACACCATTGCAGTGCTTGGGTTCTGGAGTACTTCCAAAACTGAAGGCACTGGTGAATTAAAATCATCTAAAACAATGTGTCTAATCTATTCCCAGTCAAATGGGCAAAGTCGGATGGCAGAGCTGTGCAGATTCTAGATTGAACAAACCTCAGGTACACTCAATCTGATTTAAGCTTTGATCCTGGATCAGCTCAACTTCATTCAAAGACTAATCTAATTGATCAACTCCTCACATTAACTACTCCCTAGAAAATAAAACAAAATGAAATTTTACTTAACTGTCCATTTTTATTTTATGCACAATGTCTGAAATAAGACAAAAATATACATAGTGTTTGAAAATAGCAGGAAACTTTAACCCATAAATAAAAAGAAAGCAGTCAATAGAGAAACACCTCCAGATGATCCAGTTGTTGGATTTAGTACATAAGAATTTGAAAAGAAATATAAACATTAATATTTTATGGGGAAATATAGATAAAGGAATAAAAAGATGATATGCTCTAGTTGCAAAATGAAGACTCCATATAAAAGAACTGGGAAAAACAATACCTGAATTAAAAATATAATTATCTGATATGCTTTACAGGAGATTGTGCACTGAATGATAATAATAATAAAAGAATAAGCCAACTTGTAGACAGATCAACAGCAATTAAACAAATTAAAGCACAGAAGAAATACAGGAAATAACAATTTAAATCATGAGTTATAATAATGTAATTTGAGAATTGCATATAGAAAAATAGGTGAGACTAGCACAAAGAATGAAGGAGGCTAAATACATGTAGACTGCTGTGAAATTCTTTATTTGTTTAGCATAATATTTCAAAGTAGATGATAATAAATAAATCAAACATATAATAATCCTAGAGGAACAACTTATGTTGAGTTAAGGTGTTATGGTTCAGAATTAAACTTAAGAATGTGCCAAACAGACATTTCAGGTTCTTATTAATAAAGCTGTGCTTTTTCCCCTAGTTTGGTGAATGCTCCCAGAATGTGCTGTCAGAAATCCAGACACACTTAGAAGTTGTACTGGGTGTTCTGTACACACATATTTATTACAGTACATATTACATAGAAACCATTAGCTATAATAATATTTAACAAGTTTCAATATTTAACAATTCAATATTTGATAAATTTCAAATATTGTCCATTGCACAGAGTTAGATAATTATAAGCAATTTAAAAGACTTAAACACTTAGTCATTGTTGTTGTTGTTGTTTAGTAGCTAAGTTGTGTCTGACTCTTTTGCAATCCCATGGACTATAGCCCACTGGGCAACTCTGTTCATGGGATTTCCCAGGCAAGAATACTGGAGTGGGTTGCCATTCACTTCTTCAGGGGATCTTCCTGAAAGAGGGATTGAACCCACTTCTCTTGCACTGGCAGACAGATTCTTTACCACTGAGTCACCAGGGAAGCCCCAAAAAACTTACTAGGCACCTATAAATTTTACAGTTTATTAATACTGATAAAATATAGTGCAATTACACTGGGGACAAAATTAAAATATTATTCAAGAAAGTATGTTACTACCATTAAAATTATTGGAGTTACATTCATGTTACACACTTTGGAATAGAAAAGCAAATTATTTAAAAAAAATTCCTGGAAAGATATGTGTCTGGGGAGGGTTGTTTGTGTGCATATGTTTGGAAAACATAAAATTTAATAAAAAATGGGAAATGAAAACTTGGGGGATTCATGTTGATGTATGGCAAAACCAATACAATATTGTAAAGTAATTAAGCTCCAATTAAAATAAATACATTTATATTTAAAATAAGCAAATAAATTTTTTAAACATAAGAAAAAGAATATTTATGAATGGTTCACTTTAGTTCAGTTCAGTCACTCAGTCGTGTCCGACTCTTCGCAACCCCATGAATCGCAGCACGCCAGGCCTCCCTATCCATCACCAACTCCTGGAGTTCACTCAGACTCACGGCCATCGAGTCAGTGATGCCATCCAGCCATCTCATCCTCTGTTGACCCCTTCTCCTCCTGCCCCCAATTCCTCCCAGGATCAGAGTCTTTTCCAGTGAGTCAACTCCTCACATGAGGTGGCCAAAGTACTGGAGTTTCAGCTATAGCATCATTCCCTCCAACGAAATCCTAGGGCTGATCTCCTTCAGAAGGGACTGGTTGGATCTCCTTGCAGTCCAAGGGACTCTCAAGAGTCTGCTCCAACACCACAGTTCAAAAGCATCAATTCTTTGGTGTTCAGCTTTCTTCACAGTCCAACTCTCACATGCATACATGACCACTGGAAAAACCATAGCCTTGACTAAACAGACCTTTGTTGGCAAAGTAATGTCTCTGCTTTTCAATATGCTGTCTAGGTTGGTCATAACTTTTCTTCCAAGGAGTAAGCGTCTTTTAATTACATGGCTGCAGTCACCATCTGCAGTGATTTTGGATTTTGATTTGGAGCAGAATCTACATGTATTTGATTTGGAGTGATTTTGATTTGGAGCAGAATGGTTACCAAACATTAAATCTTATATCTCAATAAATCTCAAAGTATTATGTTCTTTGACTATTAAAAAAAAAACAAAAAACAAAACACTTGGCATTCCAGATCTAGGATAATGGTAGTAACATCTAACTCTTTAGTAAAAGTTACTTACCTGAACCATCAATATGTAGTTTTCTAATATAATTTTTTATTAAGTACCCCAGAAATTGCCAACATCTGCTGGATCATTTAAAAAGCAAGAGAGTTCCAGAAAAACATCTATTTCTGCATTCTTGACCATGCCAAAAACTTTGACTGTGTGAATCACAATAAACTGTGGAAAATTCTTCAAGAGATGGAAATACAAGATCACAGATCACCTGATCTGCCTCTTGAGAAAACTGTATGCAGGTCAGGAAGCAACAGTTAGAACTGGACATGGAACAACAGACTGATTCCAAATAGGAACAGGAGCACATCACTTATATGCAGAGTACATCATGAGAAATGCTGGGCTGGAAGAAGCACAAGCTGGAATCAAGATTTCCAGGAGAAATATCAATAACCCTAGATATACAGATGATACCACCATTGTGGCAGAAAGTGAAGAACTAAAGAGCCTTTTGATGAAAGTGAAAGAGGACAGTGAAAAATTTGGCTTAAAACTCAACATTCAGAAAACTAAGATCACAGCATTTGGTCCCATCACCTCATGGCAAATAGATGGGGAAACAATGGAAACAGTGACTTTATATTTTGGGGCTCCAAAATCACTGCAGATGATGACTGCAGCCATGAAATTTAAAGATGTTTGCTTCTCAGAAGGAAAGTTATGACCAAACTAGACACCATATTAAAAAGCAGAGACATTATTTTGCCAACACAGGTCCATCTAGTCAAGGCTATGGTCATATATTGGAGAAGGAAATGGCAACCCATTCCAGTACTCTTGCCTGGAAAATCCCATGGACAGATGGAGCCTGGTAGGCTACAATCTGTGGGGTCACAAAGAGTTGGATACTGACTTTACTTACTATGGTCATATATGGATGTGAGAGTTGGACTGTGAAGAAAGCAGAGCGCCAAAGAATTGATGCTTTTGAACTGTGGTGTTGGAGAAGACTCTTGAGAGTCCTTTGGACTGCAAGGAGATCCAACCAGTCCATCCTAAAGGAGATCAGTCTGGGTGTTCATTGGAAGGACTGATGTTGAAAGTGAAACTCCAGTACTTTGGCCACCTGATGCAAAGAGCTGACTCATCTGAAAAGACCCTGATGCTGGGAAAGATTGAGAGCAGGAGAAGAAGGGGACGACAGAGGATGAGCTGGCTGGATGGCATCACCGACTCAATGGACATGGATTTAGGTGGACTCCAGAAGTTGGTGGTGGGCAGGGAGGCCTGGCATGCTGCAGTTCATGGGGCTGCAAGTAGTCAGACATGACTGAGTGACTGAACTGAACTGAACCCCAGAAATATTAAGAACTTAATCATTTTGGTGGAATTCAGAGAAGTTATTCAAGTAAGTGGTTCACATACAAACAGCTGGTCAATGAAGTTTCCTTTAAAGTGTGAATTATTTTACTGGGTTTTGGATAGCTTTCCTAAAATATATAGCTTCTGCTTTTCAAATCCATTTTCTTTAGAGGAAGAATTAGTGCTGGCTTCAAAGACAAAGACTGATGCCTATGAGAATGATAACTTAGAGAAGGAGCCCTGGAAATTAAAAATATATATATATTCTCAGGAGACTGAATACAAGCAGGAAACTGTAGGATTATTCCTCCAATTAGGAGTCAATGTTTTCCTCAAAGTAGGAAGAAGGAAATGCATATCAGTTTGCATTTCCTCCTAAATTTTTGTTTCTTTCTTCTATGTATCAATTCATTAATTTATTCTTTCAACAAAAATTGCACAAGTGCCTACTCTTTGCAATAACCCTATGAAGTACTAGAAATACAGACATGAGGAAGAATGGTAAAGAATGGCAAAATCTCTGTCTTCTTGAAAATAATGATATTTTCTAGTATTATATTGCTTAAGATTAATTTTAATTTTAAAATTTATTAAATAGTTTTATCACATGGCCAGATATACCCTTCAGTGGATTCAGAATGAGGAAAAAACCATGTTATAGCAAACAACTAAAATTGCTTTTATATTTTTCTACAAAGATAGCACATATTCTATAGATTTAAGTCATTTTTGAACCATCAAAAGTCACTTATTTCCATCATCAGTTTTGTACAAGTATGTTATATTGAAAATACGATGTTTGCACAAATTTTAGCTATATGCCTTCAATTTTTCACAATTGTATATTCCAAGTAAATGAGAATTCATTTATTACCAAAATGTTCATGAATAAAACTGTAACTTAGTCAAATGAAACTACTTTAAAGTATAGACTGTATATAGTAGGCACTGAATAGATATCACTTCTTGTTAATGAGCTTCCCTGGTGGCTCAGTGGTAAAGAATCTGTCTGCCAATGCAGGAGATATGGGTTCAACTCCTTGGTTGGGAAGATCTCCTGGAGAAGGAAGTGGCAACCTACTCCAATATTCTTGCCTGGAAAACCCCATAGACAGGTGAGCCTGATAGGCGGAAGTCCATGGGTCACAGCTTAGCAACTAAACAATGACAACATTGTTTTTAATGGAGCAATTACACAGATGTACTGGAAGTTTTAAAAATAAAAGTTGTTTTGAAAGTGGTGCTGAGGTTTATACATACTGGCTTACTTATCAACTTACAGAGAGTATTATCAAGATATATTACTTTTTGAAAGTGAAATGCTATATTAGTATTAATTTGTGACTTCTAGGATCTGAAATAGAAATTACTGGGGCTTTCCAGGTGGAGCTAGTGGTAAAGAACCTGCCAGCCAAAACAGGTAGACATAAGAGACACAGGTTTGGGTCAAGAAGATCCCCTGGAAAAGGGTACAGCAACCCACTTCAGTATTCTTGCCTGGAGAATCCCATGGACAGAGGAGCCTGGCAGGCTACAGTCCACAGGGTTGCAAAGAGTCAGACATGACTCAAGCAGCTTAGCACATTACAGCATAGAAGTTATTATGGCTTTTTCCTTTTGTTTATAATAGACATGTTTATCTGTCTTATTATAAGCCATAACATGAAATTACTCTTTTTCATGTTATGCCTTAGACAGCTCAGTTTTTGCTACCTAAGTTTATGGTAGAGAGTACAAAATTGAGATTTGGTAACTGAGTTATCAATAAATTATACAGCTAACCCGGATGCTTTTTTACCAAAAATTCATGTGAAAGGCTGCATTATTCAAATCAGCCACAGTTTAGTCATTAACATTGATCAAATTAATCAGTTAATTGTTAAATCACTGCTTGGTTTTGAGCTACAAAGACACACATGTAGGGCCTCTGTGCTGCATATTTCAAAGCAGTGAGAGAATTTCTAATCTAAGTGGTACCCTAGAGCCAGAAAGAATTACTGCTATCTTAGAGGGTGCCCTACATGCTGGGAATAATGCAATTAATAAAAGTTCCCTTGAATTCGAATTGAAAATGTAAAATACTTTTATTTCTCTGGAGTCACTGCGATATATGTTTGCTTTTTTTTTTTTTCTGAAATCTTATCTGTACAAAATATTCAGAGCCAAACGAATGAACAGTTCAGAATAGCCAAGAAAGTCCTTTTAATTAAAACAAGTACATGTCTTTTGTTTGTTTTTCTTTTTTAAAAATTTGAAGACTGACAAGAAACCTTAATATCCAGATTGCCTTATATGTGACATTTGCTTTCATAAACCATGCAGTTATCAAGAGCTAATCCTGTAGAGAAACTAATCAAGGAAGGTGTTACACAGAGGCAAAACATATGATTAAAGAGAGGGAAGGCAAATCTCATGCAAAGAACTGAATATTATAATAAAATTGCCACTGAATGGAGATGTGAAGCCTTCAAGCTCAGTTTAATTAGGCCACTGAGTGGAATCCCCTAAGACTAACAACAATTGAACAGCTAATAATCAGTTTGTTCTTTACTGATTACCAGTTAATCATGTCCCAAACACAATCTCAGTCCCCTCTCTAATTATGAATACATTTTCAGTCCTCTCCTTTAATCTCTACATTTTTTATGGGTGCACAGATCTTAATCAGTTGACTGTAAGAGTGCCTACAACCATTATTGAAGGTCTTGAAAGGCCTTCCTACTGTTTAGGAAGTAAATATTTGCATCTTTTTGTGTCACTGTCGTAAACATTAACTGATCTTAGGAGAGAAAACTGGAGCTGAGGAGGCAAGTGTGCATCAGTGTGGGCCAGATTCTAATACTTTATGAAGTCTTGCTCCTTATGAAAATCTGAAGCATCACACATACACAGAGGGAGAAAAATATGGCCTGTGCTTCTGCCATGAATAAAGAATCATTGATTATATTTTCATTTATTTTTTCTTATACGGGAGAGAAATATATTTGCCTTATGTATATGTTCATATATTTATAAATAATATGACACTCTACCATTATTTTAATATACACATTCTCTAGATATAGGTCTTACATATATAATAACTACATAATTTTCTTTAAAGTATGTTGTTGTGTTAGTCACTAAGTCGTGTCCAGTCTGCAACTCCATGGACTATAGGTGGCCAGGCCCATCTGTTCATAGAATTTCCCAGGCAAGAATACTGGAGTGGGTTGCCATTCCTTTCTCCAGGGCATCTTCTGCATCCAGGGGTTGAACCAGCGTCTCCTGCTTGGCAGGTAGATTCTTTACCAATAAGCCACCTGGTGAGCCTTTAAATTAATATAACATACTTCAATCTAATACTCAGTTATCTGTAATCATTTCATTTGTTTCACTTTTTGATATTATGAATAATTGTTTGATGTCTTAGAATTAAAAAATAATTTGATAGTTATGATTATTTCCTACAAATAATTGAAAAGGGATGAACTTAACATTTTGNTACTTCAATTTAATACTCAGTTATCTGTAATCATTTCATTTGTTTCACTTTTTGATATTATGAATAATTGTTTGATGTCTTAGAATTAAAAAATAATTTGATAGTTATGATTATTTCCTACAAATAATTGAAAAGGGATGAACTTAACATTTTGTTAAATATCCTTCCAACCATCATATATTGAAGAAACAGTTTAGCTTTGGGAGTTCTTTATTTGGTTATAAAAACTTCCTCCTGTAGAATCCTATTATTTATTCTCCATTTTAAAAAATTACCCTTTTGGATCATTTTTTAAATAGTTCAGATTTCTAGATTCTGAATTTAATAGTTGCTACGACTTTCAAGTATTCTAACCTAATATGCTGCTCATCTTCATTCTGGAAATCACTTCCATGTGAATCCACATCACTAGTTCCAACTTTGGTGGCATCACTTAATCTTTGCAAAATAATTGTCAATATCTTCATTAACAGCAAGACATCACTCATTATCAGAGAAATTCAAATCAAGACCACAATGAGGTACCATTTTACACCAGTCAGAATGGCTGCGATCCAAAAGTCTACAAGCAATAAATGCTGGAGAGGGTATGGAGATAAGGGAACCCTCCTACACTGTTGGTGGGAATGCAAACTAGTACAGCCACTATGGAGAACAGTGTGGAGATTCCTTTAAAAATTGCAAATAGAACTGCCTTATGACCCAGCAATCCCACTGCTGGGCATACACACTGAAGAAA
>SJYW01044562.1:183260-206544 GCA_006410735.1 Raphicerus campestris
CCCCCTCCCACCTCCCACCCCATATCATCTCTCTGGATCATCCCGTGCACCAGCCCCAAGCATCCTGTATCCTGTATTGAACATAAACTGGCACTTCATTTCTTACATGATAGTATACATGTTTCAATGCCATTCTCCCAAATCATTCCACCCTCTCCCTCTCCCACAGAGTCCAAAAGTCCATTCTATACATCTGTGTCTCTTTTATTGTCTCACTTACAGGGTCATCATTACTATCTTTCTAAATTCCATATATATGTGTCAGTATACTGTGTTGGTGTTTTTCTTTCTGGCTTACTTCACTCTGTATAATCAGCTCCAGTTTCATCCATCTCATTAGAACTGATTCAAATTTATTCTTTTCAAGGGCTAATACTCCACTGTGTATATGTACCACAGCTTTCTTATCCATTCATCTGCTGATGGACATCTAGATTGTGAGAGAAGTAGAACTGAAAGGTGAATTCTGATGTTTCTGGAAGTAGAGGGAGCCAGTGCCTCAGTCAAGAGCCTAGGTGGTTCACCATAGTACCCACTCTATGGCCTTATACATTCTTTAACCGAGTAAATGCTTATTCATCTCTCTGATAAGCACCAGATATTTCTTTTTGGAAGAAGCAAGAGAAAAAAATAGTTCTAAAAGATTACAAAAAAATTGAAAAATATACAACATTGTAGATCAACTATGAAAGTGAAAACGTTAGTAGCTCAGTGATGTCCAACTCTTTGAGACCCCATGGACTCTAGCCCACCAGACTCCTCTGTCCATGGGATTCTCCAGGCAAGAATACTAGAGTGGGTTGCCATTCCCTTCTCCAAGAGATCTTTGCAACCTAGGGATTGAACCCAGGTCTCCCGAATTGCAAGCAGATTCTTTATCCCAGTATAAAATAAAATTTTAATTAAAAATTACTGAAGGCTGAATTCTCACTGTTGAAAATAAGGGAAGACTTTAACTTCCTTCCTTTTCTCACAACATTTATTTTAGAAAATGTGTAATTGTAAGTCCTTTCTCTGTCTCTTTGAACAGTATGCAAAACTTTTCAAAAAGATAATTAGGCTTTTTGCCTGATTTATGTTCAGAATTGTCTTTCTCAAAATCTAGTAGCCATCTCCTGGAAGTATAATCATTAACAGAGATAGCACTCCTGTTTCCCAGTTTCTGGGAAGAGTTAGGAGCCTAACTTCAGAAGTCTCCCTGCTCTCAGTTGCAAAACTACTTCCTGTCATAAAGATTGGAGAGGTTAATGTTTCCTTTGGATAAAGTCAATTATCTAACACAGATGTTCATCCCATTCCCAAGTGTTACCAAGTGAATTCAGCTCAGTTCAGTTCAGTCGCTCAGTCACATCCGACTCTGTGACCCCATGAACCATAGCATGCCAGGCCTCCCTGTCCATCTCCAACTCCCAGAGTTTACAGAAACTCAAGTCCATTGAGTTGGTGATGCCATCCAACCATCTCATCCTCTGTTGTCCCCTTCTCCTCCTGCCCTCAATCTTTCCCAGGATCAAGGTCTTTTCAAATGAGTTAGCTCTTCACATAAGGTGGCCAAAGTGCTGGAGTTTCAGCCTCAACATCAGTCCTTCCAAAGAACACCCAGGACTGATTTCTTTTAGAATTGACTGGTTGGATCTCCTTGCAGTCCAAGGGACTTTCAAGAATCTTCTCCAACACCCCAGTTCAAAAGCATCAATTCTTCTGTGCTCAGCTTTCTTTATAGTCCAACTCTCACATCCATACAAGACTACTGGAAAAACCATAGCCTTGACTTAGACGAACCTTTGTTGATAAAGTAATGTCTCTGTTTTTTTAATATGCTGTCTAGGTTTGTCATAAGTTTCCTTCCAAGGAGAAAGCGTCTTTTAATTTCATAGCTGCAGTCACCATCTGCAGTGATTTTGGAGTCCACAAAAATAAAGACAGCCACTGTTTCCACTGTTTCCCCATGTATCTGCCATGAAGTGATAGGATTTTCGTTTTCTGAATGTTGAACTTTAAGCCAACTTTTTCATCCTCTTCCACTTTCATCAAGAGGCTCTTCAGTTCCTCTTCACTTTCTGCCATAAGGGTGGTATCATCTGCATATCTGAGTTTATTGATATTTCTCCCAGCAATCTTGATTCCAGCTGGTGCTTCCTCCAGCCCATCATTTCTCATGATGTACTCTGCATATAAGTTAAATAAGCAGGATGACAATATACAGCCTTGATGTGCTCCTTTTCTTATTTTCTTATTTCTTGTTGTTTCATGTCCCATTCTAACTGTTGCTTCCTGACCTGCATACAGGTTTCTCAAGAGGCAGGACAGGTGGTCTGGCATTCCTATCTCTTTCAGAATTTTCCAGTTTATTGTGATCCACACAGTCAAAGCCTTTGGCATAGTCAGGAAAGCAGAAACAGAGGTTTTCCTGGAACTCTCTTGTTTTTTTTGATGATCCAGCAGGATTCACTTGAATTCTGGACCACAGGCTGTCATGTCCTCTCCCTGGAGGACTAGTTTTTTATCTTGAGAACAGGTATGTTATGGGCTGTATTGGCTTGACTACACAAAAGAGTGACATTTCATTTCTTCTACCCTTGCAGTCTCTTTAATGAACTGCTTGTGATGTGAATCACCTTGTGGTTTGGTGCTTATTCAATAATAGCATTGTGAAGAGGCTTTCTGACTTGGGAGGAAACTTGGTTTTTATTTAGATCTCTCCCCAAACACAAGGTCTACTGCTATGAGTGAAGGAGAGAACAGGCTACGTGAAATTCCATAGACCTCATGGACTTTGCCAAACCTGAGGCTGGTATGCTGTCTTCTATGGTTATGCTTTCCTTCCATTTAGCCTAAAATTTCCAAATGTTTCCAGTGTTTGTTTCAGAATAAAGTAGGAGTAGTAGGAGTATTGTCTCCAGAAGTCCCCACCACGNTGGTATGCTGTCTTCTATGGTTATGCTTTCCTTCCATTTAGCCTAAAATTTCCAAATGTTTCCAGTGTTTGTTTCAGAATAAAGTAGGAGTAGTAGGAGTATTGTCTCCAGAAGTCCCCACCACGTGAGATGTTTGTGGCACCTGATGGGGGTGGACAGATCTTCAAGTCATCCCATGATGACAGGTTTGTTTATTCAAGGCTTCAGTTAATGATCAAGAGGCCCTCCTCTCATGGTCATGACAAACAGCACAAAGTAATCACAGTCCTCTTTCTTACTGAGCTCGGACGCATCCTCAGAACCACTCTTAACACAGGATCACAAGTACCTATCACCAATAAATCAGCATTGGCTTCTGAGATGAAACATATGTTCCACTATGATTTATGGGAGTTGTCAGCTAACATCAGGGAAAGTTTGCAAAGTCTGGAATTCTCTGATAATTCATAGCAGCAATAGAGATAATGAAAATACAGTGAGACTGCTTGAATGAATCATAGACTATTAGACTTGAAAGCAGGNACTTGATGGACACGAATTTGAGCAAACTCTGGGAGTTGCTGATGGACAGGGAAGCCTGGCATACAGCTGTCCATGGGGTTGCAAAGAGTTAGACGTGTTTGAGCGACTGAACTGAACTGAAAGACAAAGAGGTAATATTAAAGGCAACAAGGGAAAAGCAGTAAATAACATACAGGGAAACTCCCATCACTGTACTAGCTGATTTTTCAAAAGAAGACCTACAAACTAGAAGGGAATGGCATGGTATATTTAAAGTGATGAAAGAGAAGTAACTATCACTCTGAATATTCTACCCAGCAAGACTCTAATTCAGATTTGATGGAGAAATCAAAAACTTTCCAGACAAGCAAGAGTTAAGAGAGTTCAGCACCACCAAACCAGCTTTACTACAAATGCTAAAGGAACTTCTCAGGCAGGAAACATAACAGAAGGAGAAGACCTACAGAAAATAAACCCAAAACAATTAAGAAAATAGTAATAGGATCATGCATATAGATAATTACCTTAAATGTAAATGGATTAAATGCACCAACCAAAAGATATAGATTGGCTGAGCAGATGGAAACATGGGCATGTATGTACTTCCAGTTACCTCATCACTCCACTTGATCCCGCCCCAAATTGTGTCAGATTTTATGTAATTATTTTATATTGTTAGGTTAATCATGTTCCCATTTTGACTTGTGATTGTAATTATCTTACTTTTTGTCTGGCTATATTGATTGTGAAAACTGATAAACATTTTTTACTATTATGATTATGTAACTATTACTCTCTTAATACCATTACATCATGATTAGTTAACAGAAAAACAATAGAACTCTATATCTT
This sequence comes from Raphicerus campestris, assembly GCA_006410735.1. NCBI lineage: Eukaryota > Metazoa > Chordata > Mammalia > Artiodactyla > Bovidae > Raphicerus > Raphicerus campestris. The sequence continues at coordinate 187,532 of SJYW01044562.1, forward strand.
TTAAACTACAATTTAATAGAAAAATCTGTAATCACTATTTAAAACATAGATGCATAACAGAATTATCTTGGAATTTTTTAAGAAATACAAATGTCCATATACTGCTCTTGTTCTCCAGAGCTCTAGATATGTTTCTAACGAGGAGTCACATTTCAAATCAACTGGACTATATGATGAATGTCACTTCACATTATTTGATAGTTTTTTGTGTGTTTCCCCTGATAGAATGTTTGCTTTTTCTTGGTCCATATCTCTGCATTATCACTCACATTTAGTTTAATAGCTCTTTAGTAACTTCTCAAATTAAGAAAAAAGAAATAATTATGTTATTCTTAAAATGCTTTCAGTTGCACATGTGTGCTGTTTTTTAATTTTTATTTTTGTGTGGGCTTTAAAATATCTCTTAATTGTACACTGAAATAACAAGTTATTTGTACACAAAAGTGACCATTTTAGATGTATCTTTTTTCTCTACATTTTAATACACAAAATAATGTTGATATTAGGGATTTGAATACAATTTTAGAAAAAACAGTAATGTATCTATTCTCAGAATATTAGCCTACAGTAATTTTTTTCAGGATGATTCTGTTCACAAACATAATTATTTTCAAAGTGCTAATGTTATTCATTTAAGTATATGTAATCTGTTCATTTCATGGGAGTACAGATTTAGGAAAAAATATCCTAATTCACTATCTTAAAATGAATGAAAAACTCTATTGTATAAAGGATCCAGCTTCTATCATTCCAGAAGTTAAAAAATCCTGAATATATTTTAAAGAAAACTTTGAACACTGACTAATACATGATGTAGCGGCTCAGTTGTTTCTTTCCTCTATTTAATTTAACTCAATTATGCCTCTTGCATTGAGGTAAATAGTGCAATTTATAAAAAATGTCAAATTTCACATTTCACTCCCTTGATTGATTTCAGCTATTTAGAAATTATGGCTTTGTACTTGTTGCCACATTTTAGCAAACAGCACAGCTTGCAGGACTTCTACTTTCTTTTTTTTTTTTTTGTATTTATTGAATTTTTTTTTTAAACTAAAGCTTGTACACTTAAGGATATTGTACTTACTCTTATGTGAATATTTATAATTATTAAAAGGCAAAATAATTGGCTGAGTTGCTTTTAATGATATTTGCTTCCTCCTTTTCTGCTCACTGCCCAGTATTTCTTAAATATTGAAGAGATATTCAGATTAACCAAAGTGAGCTTTTTCTCTCCTAATCAGAGTTTGGGGGATTAACTAATATCAGATTCTGAAAGAAATTAAACCAAAGTCTATGCCCAAATACAATATGAGTGTCAGACACAAAAACTATCCTTTCATCACATGGACCCCAATATTTGCAGAAATAAATAAAATACATAGAATGTATCTGTCTTAGAAACAGAAACTCAAATATTTTTTATTTCATGGCAACAGCCAAGTTCAGCTCTTATGAATGAGGCTTTAAATATTAATATAGGATTCTGCTTCACTTAAAAAGAAGCATCATATGTAAGTGTGAAACTGGAATCAAAATTATACACTTATAAATTATTTTTACTTCAAAATACCACCATCTTTTTCAGCTGACTATTGTAATTGTTAGAAAATATCTACTTCAACAATTTAAAGATTACACTATTCACAAAGTTTGACTAATAGTAATAGTGATAATAATACTGTGCTATATTGTATCTCTAAATAGATGTAAGTATGATAATGATGGAGGAAGAGTTGGTTCTCATTATTTATTATTTTTGTATGAACCCAAGATTGTAATTTTTAGGAGTGATTGCTTTCATCAGCTGAGATAATATTGTCTTTGTAGAAAGAAAGTGAAAGTGAAAGTCCTGTCCCATTCTTTGGGACTCCATGGACTATCCAGGCCAGAATACTGGAGTGAGTACAGTTTTCCTTCTCCAGGGGACCTTCCCAACCCAGGGACTGAACTCAGGTCTCTTTCATTGCAGGAGGACTCTTTGCCAGCTGAGCCACAAGGGAAGCCCAAACATACTGGAGTGGGTATCCTATCCCTTCTCCAGGGGATCTGCCTGATCCAGGAATCAAACTGTGGTCTCTTGCAGGCATGTTCTTTACCAACTGGGTTAAGAAGGAAGTCTTTGCAGAAACACTTTTTAAATAGTATTATTTAGCCAATCCAATCCTAAGACTTCTACAGGCAACATAAAATTTTCCTTTGTTTTGTATTAATCATTTAGACAATATATTATCTACAGTTAATATTCTTCTGCAACGTGTTTGTCTTCTAGGAAACCTTCTCTGATTAAAACCAGATAAGATTAAAAGATAACTTTTTTCACTGCTTCTCAAATAAAATTTTCCTGTCATTAACATGTCACATTTTCCAAAATATTAACCTTCATAGGTATTGTATATCAATTCAATCACAATATCCTTTTGAGCCCTTTCCCCCCTTGTCTTCTTTACTGGAGAAATACCAAATAAATTATTTGAATTCCCTGTGTTCATATAGCTTTCAATGGTGTAAAGATTCATGCAGCAAATCTGGCCAATCATATGGAGACTTAAGTCCTTGTCTCCTAAGCAAACATCTGCCCTCGTTTCTCCTGCCTCCTTGCTCCTGCCTGAAATACAGATTTGCTGTATGGAAGTAGATTAATGATCCTCCACTACTAGGCCAAAGGTAACATATGAAGAAACAGCAGAGAGGAGTACGTCTGCATCCTTTTGACTATTAAGCAGCTGCATAAACTCTGATCTGCCTATTTTTTATTTTCTTATTATGAAAGATAGTAAATTCCTTTATTAAGGCACTTTTTTTGAGTTATTCTGTTACTCAAAGACAAAAGTTGAATCCCAATCAGTGATCAGCCTTTCTACAGGGATGTAAGTAAGTATAGTCGCTCAGTGAGGTCCAACTCCGCGACCCCATGGACTGTATGTAGTCAACCAGGCTCCTGACCATGGGATTCTCGAGGCAAGAATATTGCAGTGGGTTGCCATTCCCTTCTTCTGGGTCTAAAGAGGTGAGAGAAATGATAAAAGAGACAGGAAATGGAAAGATGAGACATGAGAGTCTCTGAGTTGAATGGAACTGTAGATAACTGGAAAAGGACTTAGAAATATTATCAAGGCCTTTCATTTCATGTAAGAGGAAATTAATGCCTGCAGCAGTAAGAGAAATTGCCCCAGTCTTATACTGCAACACAAAAATAAACTCAAAATGAATTAAAAGCTTTAAAAACCCCTTCACATTGGTCTTGAGAATAGCTTCTTGGATATGACAACAGAAGGAAAAACAAAAGTGTTACATGGCAAAAAATTAAAAGTGAAAAGGTAATTTGGAACTCCTATAAGTCAACAGCAAAAACTTCCAAAATAACATAGCTAAAAGATGAGCAAAGTACCTGAATAGACATTCTTCTAAAGAAATCATACAAATGGCCACTAGGTATATGAAAAGATGTTCCCAATAATTAATTGTCGAAGAAATGCAAAAGAAAACCACAATGAGATATCAATTTACTTTGTTTAAATGATTATTATCAAAAAACAAAGGATAAGTGTTGATGAGAATGTGGAGAAATGAAACTTTTTGTATACTGTTGGTGGAAATGTAAAATGGGGTAACCACTATGGAAGTATGGGAGTTTGCTTCTGACTTGCCTGATACATCAGAATGCAGTGGTCTAACGGCTGCCAAAGCAGATGTCTGCAAACATTTTATATAAAGACCCAAAAGTTTTAGTTGTTGCAGGCCATAAAGTCTCTGCTGCCACTCAACTCTATCCATTTGTACTTAAAGCCTTGTAGCTGACTTCCAAACAGGCAATATTCTATGTATTACATAGAAAATACAAAGAGAATGGGTGAAACTGTGTCCCAATCAAACTTTATTATACAAATTGACTTGGTCCTTGAGCTTGGTCTGAGGCATCCAGCTTCTGCACAAGCCTGAGAGATGCTTTTTCCCCACACGCTTTTTTTTTTTTTTTAACCTTATTGAAGCTACTGAAATGTGTGGACCTTAAACCCTCCAGCTCACTAACACTGCTGTTTATTGCAGCACGTGGCTGTTAGATGAGTTACAGGGAAATAATCACAGTAGTATGTATTCATATTCATTTCACTTTCAGTTAGCATTTCTCATTCTGTTCTGAGCACCCTGAGATCAGAAAGCTTACCAAATGTTTCTGCTCCTCAAGTTCAGACTCCATGACAGACCAGTTCTTGGATTAGAATGCTTTTGTTTTTGTTCTACCCTTCTCATTAAAAAATAAAAATAAAAGCTTCCTCTTCTTTGCCTTCACCCTGTCACTGATAGGGTGGATGGAGCCTACCACCAATTCAAGCTTTCTCTGGATAGTATCACTTTTTTTAGTTTTGATTGAGTTGTATAAAAATCTACATGAGAAGAATCTAGCCTAAAAGATCTAGCTTGAAATTCTTGCACCTATGAGAGTCCCNGGAAAGATGAGACATGAGAGTCTCTGAGTTGAATGGAACTGTAGATAACTGGAAAAGGACTTAGAAATATTATCAAGGCCTTTCATTTCATGTAAGAGGAAATTAATGCCTGCAGCAGTAAGAGAAATTGCCCCAGTCTTATACTGCAACACAAAAATAAACTCAAAATGAATTAAAAGCTTTAAAAACCCCTTCACATTGGTCTTGAGAATAGCTTCTTGGATATGACAACAGAAGGAAAAACAAAAGTGTTACATGGCAAAAAATTAAAAGTGAAAAGGTAATTTGGAACTCCTATAAGTCAACAGCAAAAACTTCCAAAATAACATAGCTAAAAGATGAGCAAAGTACCTGAATAGACATTCTTCTAAAGAAATCATACAAATGGCCACTAGGTATATGAAAAGATGTTCCCAATAATTAATTGTCGAAGAAATGCAAAAGAAAACCACAATGAGATATCAATTTACTTTGTTTAAATGATTATTATCAAAAAACAAAGGATAAGTGTTGATGAGAATGTGGAGAAATGAAACTTTTTGTATACTGTTGGTGGAAATGTAAAATGGGGTAACCACTATGGAAGTATGGGAGTTTGCTTCTGACTTGCCTGATACATCAGAATGCAGTGGTCTAACGGCTGCCAAAGCAGATGTCTGCAAACATTTTATATAAAGACCCAAAAGTTTTAGTTGTTGCAGGCCATAAAGTCTCTGCTGCCACTCAACTCTATCCATTTGTACTTAAAGCCTTGTAATTGACTTTCAAACAGGCAATATTCTATGTATTACATAGAAAATACAAAGAGAATGGGTGAAACTGTGTCCCAATCAAACTTTATTATACAAACTGATTTGGTCCTTGAGCTTGGTCTGAGGCATCCAGCTTCTGCACAAGCCTGAGAGATGCTTTTTCCCCACACGCTTTTTTTTTTTTTTTNCAAGGCCTTTCATTTCATGTAAGAGGAAATTAATGCCTGCAGCAGTAAGAGAAATTGCCCCAGTCTTATACTGCAACACAAAAATAAACTCAAAATGAATTAAAAGCTTTAAAAACCCCTTCACATTGGTCTTGAGAATAGCTTCTTGGATATGACAACAGAAGGAAAAACAAAAGTGTTACATGGCAAAAAATTAAAAGTGAAAAGGTAATTTGGAACTCCTATAAGTCAACAGCAAAAACTTCCAAAATAACATAGCTAAAAGATGAGCAAAGTACCTGAATAGACATTCTTCTAAAGAAATCATACAAATGGCCACTAGGTATATGAAAAGATGTTCCCAATAATTAATTGTCGAAGAAATGCAAAAGAAAACCACAATGAGATATCAATTTACTTTGTTTAAATGATTATTATCAAAAAACAAAGGATAAGTGTTGATGAGAATGTGGAGAAATGAAACTTTTTGTATACTGTTGGTGGAAATGTAAAATGGGGTAACCACTATGGAAGTATGGGAGTTTGCTTCTGACTTGCCTGATACATCAGAATGCAGTGGTCTAACGGCTGCCAAAGCAGATGTCTGCAAACATTTTATATAAAGACCCAAAAGTTTTAGTTGTTGCAGGCCATAAAGTCTCTGCTGCCACTCAACTCTATCCATTTGTACTTAAAGCCTTGTAGCTGACTTCCAAACAGGCAATATTCTATGTATTACATAGAAAATACAAAGAGAATGGGTGAAACTGTGTCCCAATCAAACTTTATTATACAAATTGACTTGGTCCTTGAGCTTGGTCTGAGGCATCCAGCTTCTGCACAAGCCTGAGAGATGCTTTTTCCCCACACGCTTTTTTTTTTTTTTTAACCTTATTGAAGCTACTGAAATGTGTGGACCTTAAACCCTCCAGCTCACTAACACTGCTGTTTATTGCAGCACGTGGCTGTTAGATGAGTTACAGGGAAATAATCACAGTAGTATGTATTCATATTCATTTCACTTTCAGTTAGCATTTCTCATTCTGTTCTGAGCACCCTGAGATCAGAAAGCTTACCAAATGTTTCTGCTCCTCAAGTTCAGACTCCATGACAGACCAGTTCTTGGATTAGAATGCTTTTGTTTTTGTTCTATCCATCTCATTAAAAAAATAAAAATAAAAGCTTCCTCTTCTTTGCCTTCACCCTGTCACTGATAGGGTGGATGGAGCCTACCACCAATTCAAGCTTTCTCTGGATAGTATCACTTTTTTTAGTTTTGATTGAGTTGTATAAAAATCTACATGAGAAGAATCTAGCCTAAAAGATCTAGCTTGAAATTCTTGCACCTATGAGAGTCCCTTGGACAGCAAGATCAAACCAGTCAATCCTAAAGGAATCAATCCTGAATGTGCATTGGAAGGATTAATGCTGAAGTTGAAACTCCAATACTTCAGCCATCTGATGCTAAGAGCTGACTCACTGAAAAGATCCTGATGTTGGAAAAGATTGAAGATAGGAGGAGAAGCAGGTGACAGAGGTTGAGACAGCTGGATGGCATCACCAACTCAACGGAGGTGAGCTTGAGCAAACTCCCGGAAATAGTGAAGGACAGGAAGCCTGGTGTGCTGCAGTCCATGGGGTTACAAAGAAGTGGACATGACTGAGCAACTGAAAAACAACAGTGTGCTCAGAAGCTAGGGCACACCATCAAGGTGCATGATAAACACAAAAAAATTTCCAAAGATTTTACTTATGTTTCTTCTTTTCATTTAACCACCAGGCAATGGTTTGTTCATTCCTTGAAAAGGCAAAGCATTTCTTCAGTGGAGACGAGCTATTGATTGTTATATACTAATCTGCCCATGAGGAAGAATATAAGACCCAAAACAGCTGAAATAGGATGAAGGTTCACATATCCTTACAAAAATGTGTGAAAAAGTCAGACTTTTCTAGGTTTCAGTGTTGTCTTGAATCTCTAATTTAAACATTCCAACACCAGAAAACCTTAACAGCTAAAGAAAGAAAGATAAAATTATCAGGAACACATGAAAACATAGAAGACATTCTGAAATGCACCCCAGAAAGCTCATTAAATACACTCTGGTCTTCTCTAATTATCCCAGTGGCCTACTAGGAGCTTCTTATAACATCATAATAAAAAAGATATTTTTAACTGGCAAATGCTCAAGCTTTCATCAAATTATTTGGGAGCAAGAATTCCATTTCTTGCTAAATAAAAAGATTTCATGTATAGGAGATTCAACATAAGGTAGCAAAGAGCTTTGATTATTATATTTCAGAGCCTGGGAGTCAAATGTAAAAGCTAAAAGAAAATTCTGTTCCTCTGTGGGGAACACTCCACAGAACAAAGACCTTTTACTACCCAGGACTTTTCTGAGTTTTAGATGTTGATTTTCCTCACTTTTCTTTTCAAGATCAGAATGTCTCTATTAGTGCCTTTTAGACAGGAATACCATGCAGAGAATTGAAAGGGCACCACAGACTGAAAAGCATGACTTATTGTATATATTATATGCATTGCAATTTATTTAATTATAAAGCTATTCCAATTCATCTATATTTTGCTTTGGCTAACGGTATCTGCTAAAAGCCCCCAAACTGAATAACATAAGTGAAAATGAAGTCAATCATTCACTTAAAGACCCTGCATTATTGAGGTTTCATTTCTAAATGAGGGGATGAAAGAGACAAAGAGTGGGAACATATAATTTCATGTGGTACCACATGTTTGTAGTATGTGTTCACATATCCATATATACATAGGTATTTGTATATATACAAAGAAAAGGATTCCATGGGTAGCTCTGTGTCTATGCGTGCATGTATAGATAGATAGATAAATAAAGACTTTTCCTAATTTAGTAAAGTCTGTGGCTTAAGCATTTACAATTTTTTGTTTTCATTAAAACTGAGACATTAGAAGTTAAGCAGATGTGAAAAAAAAAAAAAAAATGCTTTACAGAAACTTCAAAATCCTGAATATAAGTGAGGATTCCAGCTAGTAGAGATACATATTAATTCTGTATGATTTACTTACTGTATTTAAATTTAAACTGAATGTAATAAAATACTGAACTCACTCTCTTCCCAGAAAGATAAAATGTTATCAAACCTCTGAATTCTACTGAGTTGTGAGATCAATACTAAAAATGGTAGCAAAATAATACAGTGAAGTGTTAGCTGATTTGTGTCAAACTAGTCTCTCATAAACAACAAGTGTTTCTGTAAATTATAAGACACTGGACGCCTCCACTGTTCAAATCGTACTCCCTAGGAATTTGTGCTAACTGAAAATATGATGGAGGAACCCTAATGATCACTGACTAAATNATCTCATAAACAACAAGTGTTTCTGTAAATTATAAGACACTGGACGGCTCCACTGTTCAAATCGTACTCCCTAGGAATTTGTGCTAACTGAAAATATGATGGAGGAACCCTAATGATCACTGACTAAATTTAAGGAACTGATGCAACTGTCAGTACACGTGAAATGGGTGATTTTGTGGCTGCCAAGAAAAATGCAGTCAGAGAAAGAATAACTGTTTGGGGAAAGGGCAATGTACCATAGCTGGGAAAGACACACAATGCAAAGGCATTCCAGAATGTTCCAACTAGTTTGCTCCCAAAGACAAAAGCAAAATCCATGTAGCCAAATGCATACAACAACTCAGAGCTCTTGAATAAGTCAAGATATTAGTCAGGAGTCAAAACAGTAGGCTATTTAGTCCAATTGGACAAATGTCCTATTGGACTAAACATGGAGAAAATGTACGACATGTTCACAAGAGGAATAAGTATTTATTTTTTCCCTCAAGTACCATGCTTGGTGACAATGAGTAAAAACAGTAAAAAAAAAAAAAAAAAAGCTTTTGGAGAAAACACTACTGAAGCCCCTAGCAGTTGCTGCTAGAAAAAATAGAGGGCAGTGCCCACTCAAATGTGAATCCTTCCCATGAAATCAAAAGGTCCACTTGGGCTCCCAACCATAATGCAACCGTGTAGAAGGGAAAGAGAGCTGTTCAATACAAGAATATAAAACAACTTACTGTGCCAATTATATTCAAGATGTTGATTTTAAAACATAAGCTCTAAAATCACGCAAGTGAGTTGCTATGTAGCCTCAGACAAATAACTCAGTATTTCTTCTAAACATGAAGTTATACATCTGTGAAATGGCACAAAAATAGTATCTAAAACATAGGGATGATGAGAGAATAAAATGGGTAAATACATGTAAAGTTTTTCAAGAATGTTTGGCAAGAAGTGTTTTTTAAAAGTTAGCAGTTGTTATAAAGAGCTCTGGTGTGCAAAAACAATAAATGACTAGGCATATAAAATCACAAAAACCTCAATGAAAATAAGAATTTAGGTAACTGTGAAAAAGGGTTCCACATTTGATGTCTTTATCTATAACTCAAGTAAATAAAATCACTATTTCAAATTTTTTCTTACCTTAAACATTTTTCTTATTAGCAACAGAGTAAATCCAACAGTATATAGGTGCCANAAAAATAAGAATTTAGGTAACTGTGAAAAAGGGTTCCACATTTGATGTCTTTATTTATAACTCAAGTAAATAAAATCACTATTTCAAATTTTTTCTTACCTTAAACATTTTTCTTATTAGCAACAGAGTAAATCCAACAGTATATAGGTGCCAGCTTTTATAAAAGGGCAGTGAGAGGGGAATTATAAAAGCAAGTAATACAAGTTCTTATTTTGATCACTCTTTATCTCCTCATGTATTTATAGTTTTACTGATATTACAAATACTCACAATCCACAATCACTCTTTCTGCCTTAAAAAAAAAAAATCTCATTCCCTTAACCTAAAGTTTTAATTTTAGGTTGCACTGACTATCCTATTGCTATGACTTATGTTCATTTTTTAAAGATACCTTTAAAAATCTTCAAATCAACCTTTCTCAGTAACAATGAGATTATGTTTTCCTGACCACTCTCAATTACTTCATAACAAATTGCAATTTATTTTTTTCAACCAACCCATAAATTGTCACCTCCCATCAGGATAATTGCTGTGATTTTTTTTTTTTTTAATGAGACTCCATTTACGATGTCATGCTAGCGTGTTCCGTGATGTCCAACTCTTTGTGACCCCATGGACTGCAGCCTGCCAGTTTCCTCTGTCCATGGGATTCTCCAGGCAAGAATACAAGAGTGGGTTCTAGTATGGGTTCATGCCCTCTTCCAGGGGATTTTCCCAACCCAGTGAATGAACCCTCATCTCCCGTGTCTCCTGCATTGGCAGGTGGGTTCTATATCACTGAGCCACCTGGGAAGCCCATTTATGAGGTAACTTGTAACCAATATCTCATAAAAAAATATCATTATGCATTGGAGTAAGTCGTGTATCTTAGGTAAACAAAGGTGACTGACTTTAGAGGGTTTGGGGTTTTGTTTTTTTGTCTATTTTTTGTGTTTGTTTGGTTTTGGTTTTGTTTTCCCTTTTGCTTGCCTCGACACATATCATGCAAATGTCTTTTGGTGACATGGTTACAAATAACACATAAAAGAGAGTTTAACTTTTTCCTACAAAGGGAAAATTGTGTCCTCAATTCTCACATTTCCAGTAATTTCCAAATATGTCTGTCATCATATTATCTAGGAAACGAGGCCTAATGTTTATTGCATACATCATAGTTTCTAGTGGAAAATCTTTGAAGATGGTTAAAAAGAAAGAAAGAAAGAAAAAAAAAAACTTCAGAAAGATGCACACTGGCTACTTTCAAAGACCAAACTGAGATAAATATTGTTATTTTAAAAACTATAGATCTTTGCACATGGGGTGAACAACATGACTTATATTTATCAGGACAGTTCTAATTTCTAATATTCTGACCCCTTACTCATAAGTACACAGTCAAGATTTGTGCCCTAAGCTTGGGTCAAAATGTTATGTCAGCATAATTGTGGCTGAGGTCATATAATGTTTTTCTTGCCAACACCTTGACATGTAATTTTTTAGAACACTAAACACGTGTATAATCCAACTTTCTTGGTCAGGTATTCACCATAAGTAGGCTTCCTCGCCATCTTTGCACCTCTCATTCATGTTGACAGAAAAGGCAGTGGGTATACTTTTTGTTTGTTTGTTTCTCCACAGCCTGACTGAAAGAAAAGAAAGCAAAAGAATTCAGAGGATGAAATGGATAGGGAAAATGTATATTAGAAATTCAAAGAGCCTATTTGTCGGTGGCATGGAGAGTACTGTCTTCCTTCCGAATAGCTTTGGATTTCTTAGGTATCTCACTCAGCAGGTAAAGTACGATTGGAATAGCCATGGCCAACTCTGCTTCTGAGGACAGTTCTACCCACTCCACTCCTTTCAGTTCATTTTCTCTTCATCACTGAGCAGAAGAGGATGGGTGGAGGCAGGGCAGAAGTAAGTGGTTGATCCACTTTGGGATCCCACCCTCATTATTCAGGTTCTAATTCTCAGCCAGCAAGTAAGTTTTAAAGTTATCTGAGGATAGCAGGAATTGTGTTATACTTTTCCATTTCCTAGAACACTGGGAGCTCTGACTTTATGACACCCAGCCTTCAAGTGTAACAAAGGCAGGACATATTTGACCCCTGAAGAAAAAAGCTGCTGTATCACAGGTCTACAACAAAGTGGATGAAACAGTAATAAAATAATAGGTGTCAAACAAGATTAAATGGGACATACATGACCTCAGCTCCACACTAGCTGTGGGTTCGTAAGAACTGCATAAGATACATGGAGAAGATTCCATGGTTCCAACACAATTGTACTGTCTCTAGAAAAATGTTCATTAAACTTAAAGCAATGAAATCCATATTAGCAGACGATAATCATTCCATGCAGAGCTAGTTATTTTTATCAAGAGAAAACTAATCCTTCTGTCTTTCTATACACATCTTCCCTAATCATTGATATGACACACAGTCACTATAACAGAGTCAAGCGAGGTGTGTATTTTTTCTTTTCAAAGGCAGTCAGCTCTAATCCTTGTCAAAGTGCACACACTCCTCGTCAGTCACATGAAAGTCTGTTCAGGCATAATGATTCCCGTGCTCTATACTCTGTCATACTCTACTATGCTGGCACTTTACTTCATCATTGTCAGTCCGATCCACCCATTTTTGCTCTTGTCTACCTTCACACTCACAAACGTAGCAGATGCAAACATGCCATTAATACGGTCGACTTTTTTCTTAATTGCTTAGATGGCTGAGTGATTTTTATTCATGAGGCAGCCTCAAATTTCAGAATTATAATGGAGTAAGAATATTCCATTATAAAAATGATATCAAACTATTTATTTATCAATTTAATGCGGTTACATTCCCTTTCTCTTGGTATAGCTATTATTTTAAGACCACTTTTCTAGCTACAGGAAATGAGAAATATCAAATATAGACACTACAGTACTATTAACTATAGTCATATGGCTGTACAGTAGACCTCCAGAACTTATTCATCCTGCAAAACAGAAATTTTGTACACTTTGACCAATATCTCCACTCCCCAAATTCTAGCAACCACAATTGCATTTTCTTCTACTTTTAGAGGTTTAACTTTTAGTTTGCACATATAAGTAGAATCTTGCAGGATTTGTCTTTCAATCTCTAGTTTTTTCACTCCACATAATGTGATACAGTTTTATTGATGCTATTTCAAATAATGAAGTAGATCTTAAGTGTTCTGCTGCTGCTGCTGCTGCGTCACTTCAGTCATGTCGGGCTCTGTGTGACCCCATAGAGGGCAGCCCACCAGGCTCCGCCATCCCTGGGATTTTCCAAGCAAGAGCACTGGAGAGGATTGCCATTGCCTTCTCCAATGAGTGAAAGTGAAGTCACTGAGTCATGTCCAACTCTCAGCGACCCCATGGACTGCAGCCTACCAGGCTTCTCTGTCCATGGGATTTTCCAGGCAAGAGTACCGGTTCTAACCATACCCCCACACACACAAAAAAAAAGAAAAAAAAAAAAACTAACAATAACATGTCAATTAACTTGATTGTAGTAATCATTTCAGTGTATATGTATATCAAAACATCACACTGTATACTTTTCACATATAAAATTTTACTTAAAAAGATAACCTCCTCAAAAATGTGTGCTGTATTTTATACTTCTGAAATGAGATTATTAGCCTTTATCCATACATACAAGTAAATTCTTTTAAAATTATACAGAGTGAAGTAAGCCAGAAAGAAAAACACCAATATAGTATACTAATGCATATATATGGAATTTAGAAAGATGATAATGCTAACCCTGTATACGAGACAGCAAAAGAGACACAGATGTATAGAACAGGCTTTTCGACTCTGTGGGAGAGGGAAAGGGTGGNTCTGCTTTTTAATATGCTGTCTAGATTGTTCATAACTTTCCTCCTGTGGAGTAAGCGTCTTTTAATTTAATAGCTGAAATTGACATCTGCAGTGATTTTGGAGCTCCCCAAAATAAAAAGTCAGCCACTGTTTCCACTGTTTCCCTATCTATTTTCCATGAAGTGATGGGACCAGATGCCATGATCTTAGTCTTCTGAACGTTGAGTTTTAAGCCAACTTTTTCACTCTCCTCTTTCACTTTCATCTAGAGGTTCTTTAGTTCCTCTTCACTTTCTGCCATAAGGATGGTGTCATCTGCATATCGGAGGTTATTGAAATTTCTCCAGCAATCTTGATTCCAGCTTGTGATTCATCCAGCCCAGCATTTCTTATGATGTACTCTGCATATAAGTTAAATAAGCAAGGTGACAATATAGAGCCTTGACATGCTCCTTTTCTTATTTGAAGTCTGTTATTCCATGTCCAGTTTGGAACCAGTCTGTTGTTCCATGCCCAGTTCTAACTGTTGCTTCTTGACCTGCATACAGATTTCTCAAGAGGCAGGACAGGTGGTCTGGTATTCCCATCTCTTTCAGAATTTCCACAGTTTGTTGTGATCCACACAGTCAAAGGCTTTGACATAGTCAATAAAGCAGAAATACATGTTTTTCTGGAACACTTTTGCTTTTTTGATGATCCAGTGAATGTTGGCAATTTGATCTCTGGTTCCTCTGCCTTTTCTAAAACCAGCTTAAACATTTGGAAGCTCACAATTCACATATGGCTGAAGCCTAGTTTGGAGAATTTCGAGCATTACTTTACTAGCATGTGAGATGAGTGCAATTGTGTGGTAATTTGAGCATTTTTGACATTGTCTTTCTTTTAGATTGGAATGAAAACTAACATTTTCCAGTCCTGTGGCCACTGCAGAGTTTTCCAAACATGCTGACATATTGAGTCCAGCACTTTCACAGCATCATCTTTCAGGATTTGAAATAGCTCAGCTGGAATTTCATCACCTCCACTAGCTTTGTTCATAGTGATGCTTTCTAAGACCCACTTGACTTCATATTCCAGGATGTCTGGCTCTAGGTGAATGATCACACCATCGTGATTATCTTGGTCATGAAGCTCTTTTTTTTTGTTCAGTTCTTCTGTGTATTCTTGCCACCTCTTCTTTATATCTTCTGCTTCTTTTAGGTCCATACCATTTATGTCCTTTATTGAGCCCATCTTTGCATGAAATGTTCCCTTGGTATTTCTAATTTTCTTGACGAGATCTCTAGTCTTTTCCATTCTGTTGTTTTTCTCTATTTCTTTGCATTGATCGCTGAAGAAGGCTTTCTTATCTCTCCTTGCTATTCTTTGGAACTCTGCATTCAGATACTTATATCTTTGCTTTTCTCCTTTGCTTTTTGCTTCTCTTCTTTTCACAGCTATTTGTAAGGCCAACTCAGACAACCATTTTGCTTTTTTGCATTTCTTTTTCTTGGGGATTGTCTTGATCACTGTCTCCTGTACAATGTCATGAACCTCTGTCTATAGCTCATATCAGGCACTCTATCAGCTCTAGACCCTTAAATGTATTTATCATTTCCACTGTATAATCATAATGGATTAGATTTAGGTCATACCTGAGTGGTCTAGTGGTTTTTCCCACCTCCTTCAATTTACTTCTGAATTTGGCAATAAGGAGTTCATGATCTGAGCCACAATCTGCTCCTGGTCTTGTTTTTGCTGACTTTATAGAGCTTCTCCATCTTTGGCTGCAAAGAATATAATCAATCTGATTTCAGTGTTGACTATCTGGTGACGTCCATGTGTACAGTCTTCTCTTGTGTTGTTGGAAGAGGGTGTTTGCTATGACCAGTGCATTCTCTTGGAAAACTCTATTCTGTACTCCAGGGCCAAATTTGCCTATTATGTCAGGTGTTTCTTGACTTCTTCCTTTGGCATTCCAGTCCCCTATAATGAAAAGGATATCTTTTTTGTTTGCTAGTTCTAGAAGGTCTTGTAAGTCTTCATAGAACTGTTCCACTTCAGCTTCTTCGGCGTTACTCCTCAGGGCATAGACTTAGATTACCATGATATTGAGTGGTTTGCCTTGGAAACGAACAGAGATCTTTCTGTCATTTTTGAGATTGCATCCAAGTACTGCATTTCAGACTCTTTTGTTGACCATGATGGCTACTCCATTTTTTCTAAGAGATTCCTGCCCACAGTAGTAGATATAATGGTCATCTGAGTTAAATTCAACCATTCCAGGGCATCTTAGTTCATTGATTCCTGGAATGTCAATGTTCACTTTCGCCATCTCCTGTTTGACCACTTTCAATTTGCCTTGATTCATGGACCTAACATTCCAGGTTCCTATGCAATATTGCTCTTTTCAGCATCGGACCTTGCTTCTATCACCAGTCACATCCACAACTGGGTGTTGTTTTGGCTTTGATTCCATCCCTTCATTATTTCTCCAGTGATCTCCAGTAGCATATTGGGCACCTACCGACCTGGGAAGTTCATCTTTCAGTGTCCTATCTTTTTGCCTTTTCATACTGTTGGGTTCTCAAGGCAAGAATACTGAAGTGGTTTGCCATTCCCTTTTTCAGTGGACCACATCCTGTCTGACCTCTCCACTATGACCCATCCATCTTGGGTGGCCCCATGCATGGCTTAGTTTTGTTGAGTTAGACAAGCTGTGGTCCATGTGATCAGATTGGCTAGTAGTCTGTGATTGTGGTTTCAGTCTGTCTGCCCTCTGATGCCCTCTCTCAGCACCTACCATCTTACTTGGGTTTCTCTTACCTTGGACTTGGGGTAGCTCTTCAAGGCTGCCCAGCAAAGAGCAGCCACTGCTCCTTACCTTGTACATGGGGTAGCTCCACTTAGCTGCTGCCCCAGACCTTGGACGTGGGGTAGTTCTTCTCAGAGGCAGTTTATATTTTTGCTAACCTGTATTTATTAGTGTATTTACTATTACACACTAATAAATAATTGAAGTAATTATTTATTAAGTATGATCAGTTCTGAGTAATTTAGACATTTAACTCACCTTCTGTGTGCTCATTCAGTCATGTTTGACTCTTTGCAGCCTGATGGGACTGACTCTTTGCAGTCCCTGGTGGGACTACAGCCCACCAGGCTCCTCTGCCCATGGAATTTTCCAGCCAAGAAGACTTGAATGGGTTGCAATTTCTTACTCTGGTGCTAGCAGGGGTGCAGGGGCAGAGGGGTGGTGGAAAGCAGTGATTCTGACCCAGGAATCAAACCCACATCTCATGTCTCCTTCACTGGCAGGCAGATTTTTTTTTTTTACCACTATTGTCACTTGCAAAGTCATACTCTCTGAGGTAGATGTTAATATTTTCTGTATTTTACTGATGAAGAAACTGAGCATCACAGCAACTAAGTTGACTAGAGATTGAGTTATGTTCAATATAGCTAAGTTTGAACATCAATAGTAACACTTACTTCCTGAGTGACTTTGGCAAAATAAAACTCTCTGAGTTTTAGCTTCCTTCTCTATAAATTTGAAATAAAATAGCCACTTGCAAATACTACTATGAGAATAGAATAATATATCACTTGCAATATATCTGGTGTACAATTAGCATTAAATAAAAGATAAATACAATGGCCACAATAGTTAGAAGGGTGTAATGGAGGAGATATTTTATGTCGGTGGCTCTGCATTTCTCTGCCTCATACCATTACCATCTTAAATTGCCATCTCCATTCTTTAGCTAGCATGGTATAAATTTACCCTTCATGTTTCAAATGTATCTATTTATTTCATATATCTCAGGATCAGATGATGTGTTCAGGGCCTTACTCACTACCAAATATGGCTTCCTGAAAATTATTTTCTATATTAAAAATAAAACAAACATACAAAAAGCTCCACTCCTCCTTAATGGCATATACTGTCCAGTTACACTGTCTTCTCCTCATTTCAATATATTTGCATATTTATTTTCTGGTTATTTGTTTTCTTTTCTACCATATCTGACTTCATATCTTCTTTATCCTCCTCNAATCAAATAAACATACAAAAAGCTCCACTCCTCCTTAATGGCATATACTGTCCAGTTACACTATCTTCTCCTCGTTTCAATATAGTTGCATATTTATTTTCTGGTTATTTGTTTTCTTTTCTACCATATCTGACTTCATATCTTCTTTATCCTCCTCTTCCATTATCCTAGGGTACTTTGTAATGTCTTCCTTGTCAACGCTTTTGCCTATTCTTCTTTAGAGACATTCTCATCTACTCTATTTCATTCTAAAATAGTCACTTTCTGATTCAGCTCCTGAAATCAACAACTCATATCCCTTTCACTGATCATATCCTTTATATGCAAAGTAACTAAAAATTCATTAAGGCCTTGAATTTATTGAATCATGTGGCCTGTTCCTGGCTCTGTTTCCTTCCTCATTTATCATACATTTCATGGTCCATCATCATTGTCAGTTTCTTGCACACATCCTTAACACTCTAACACTTGTGTGCATTGTGTTCACTCTCCAAAGCACCATCTCACAAAATCAAATTTGGTGTCAAAGGGGAAATTACAATGGGACAGATTGTTTTCACCATAAATTCATGATCACCAACTACAAGTAGACCCGTAACTCTGTGAGGCCATCTTTGTAGGCTTTTCCAGACATCTGGATCTTTAATAGTCCTTATCAACTATCTCATATCTTTGCTTCTCTCCTCAAACCTTCACACATTGCTCTATTCCCTCAGTCTCCATAAACTGTCCTCACTTTATAACTCACAGAGAAAACAGAGACATCATATTGGCCTTTTCCCCAAATCCTTACCCCAGTCATCAAGTTTGCTTGCATCTGCACCAGCCTTCTTCNGCTCTATTCCCTCAGTCTCCATAAACTGTCCTCACTTTATAACTCACAGAGAAAACAGAGACATCATATTGGCCTTTTCCCCAAATCCTTACCCCAGTCATCAAGTTTGCTTGCATCTGCACCAGCCTTCTTCTCCTTTATTTTTAAGAGGAAAGAGGCTCCCTGCCATTTCTCAATAAAAGCGTGTTTAGTGTATCATCGATATTTCTTCTCTTCTCATATTCTCAGGGATCTTGTACCATAATTATAGAATTTCTTCATCAAAGCTTTAACTCTTCTTCTTATATGGAATACTTTTCATCCCTATTTCAACATGGTCTTATTTTTCCTATCAGTTCAGTTCAGTCTCTCAGTCATGTCTGACTCTTTGTGACCCCATGAATCACAGCACGCCAGGCCTCCCTGTCCATCACCAACTCCTGGAGTTCACTCAAA
>SJYW01044562.1:206600-216896 GCA_006410735.1 Raphicerus campestris
TGAGTGAACTCCGGGAGCTGGTGATGGACAGGGAGGCCTGGCATGCTTGGTTCATGGGGTCACAAAGAGTCAGACATGACTGAGTGACTGAATTGAACTGAACTGAACTGAAGCTACATGAGCAGAGATATTAGCTGGCCACATACTACAAAAAACACAGACTTTACAGAATGGTTTCAGGAAAATCACTAAGAAAACAAGTAGCAACAACATAAACAAAACATTGTGTGGAAGGAAGTGGAGAATTTGATTTCCATTTTTGTCACATTATATTCTTTTAGATGTCCAGTATTACAAAAAAAAGTGAGAACAGCAAAGAAACAACAAGATATGCATCATACCCAGAGGGAAAAATCAGCCAAAAAAATTGTCCCTGAGGAAGTCCAGAGACAGGACTTATAAGAAAAATAATTGAGGTCAGCTTATAAGCATATTCAAAGAAACTGAGAAAATTGTGTCTGAAAAGTTTTAAAAAGTAGGAAAATGATCTCTTCAAATAGGTTATATTATTAAAAATAGAAATTACAGAAAAAGACAAAATAGAACTTCTTGAGTTGGAGAGTATAATGTCTTACTAAAAATATACGATCTGGGGTCAACAACATATTTAAATTGGTAGTAAAAAATTCAGATATTAAAACATAATACAATAGAGATGATCCAGGCTGAGAAAAAGAAAAACTTTCACACACTAATTTGTACAAACAAGAAGTTGATCAAATCCAAGCAGAATACATTCAATGAGATCAACTGCTTACATCATAGTCAGAAACTTGAAAGAAGCAAGAGAGAAGTAACTCATCATGTACAACTATTTCCCCAGTAAGATCAATATTTGATGTCTCATCAAAACTTATGGAGGCCAAAAGAAGGGGATAATACATTCATAGCATTCAAAGCATGTCAATCAAGAATTCTATAGCAAAGATACGCTTTAAAATGAGAAGAAATTATGACACTCTTGGATAAGCAAAACTGACAGAATTCTCTGCTAGCAGACTTGCCATTTGAGAAACACTAATGGAGATTCTTCCTTCAGGTTGAAATGAAAGGACAGTAAATAGTATCTCAGATTCATCTAAAGAAATGAAGAGTATAGCTAAAACTAACCACAAAACACAGTACAAATCATATGTTTTTCTTTTTATATCCTTTCTTCCATATAATTTAAAAAGCAGCTGAATAAAATGTTGATTTTAAAATTGTGTTGATGGCATTGTAATATATAAAGACATATTTTGCTTAACATTAATAGCACAAGGGAGTAAGAGAAAATTAATCCATAATTGGATCAAAGTTTTTATACACTACTGAAATTAAGTTGGATTAATTTGAACTAAATTTTGATTCAAATTGAGATATTAGTTGTACAAATGGTCAACAGGTGTATGGTCAACAAATAAATGAAAAGATTCTCAATATAATATAAAATATTGAGGAAAATATAAATCAAAAACCATAAGGAGACATCACCATATACCTGTTAGAAATACTTTTATCCGCTAAGCAAAAGATAATAAGTATTACTGAAGAAATGGAAAATCGGAACCCTTGTACACTATTGGTGGGAAAGCAAAATTGTTAAGCTTAGATGGAAAAGCAGCATGGAAGGTTATCAAAAGGTTTATAATACTACATGATCTAGCCATCTCACTTTTGGGTATTTTTCCAAAAGAACTGAAATCAGAATCTCAAAGAGGTATTGGCATTCTCATATTCATTACATTAGTCTTCTCAATAACCAAGCTGTAAAAAAAAAAAAAAAACCTAATGGATGATTTGAAAAATGCAACAAATACATGCAATAGAAGATTAGTCTTTGAAAAGAAAGACATCTTGCAATATGTGACAACATAAATGAAATTTTGAAGGCATTAGCCTAAATGAAATAAGCTAGTCCACACAACATACACACAAATACTGCATGATTCCATGTATATAAAGTATATGAAATAGTCAGTTCATAGAAGCAAATAGTAGAATGATGCCAGCCCAAGACTGGAGGAGGGAATAGAGTGTTTCTAATCAACAGACATACAGTTTTAGTCATGAAAAATTAGCAAGTTCTAGAGGTCTGCTGTAGGAAATGGCAACGCACTCCAGTGCTCTTGCCTGGAGAATCCCAGGATGGCAGAGCCTGGTGGGCTGACTTCTATGGGGTCACAAAGAGTTGGACACGACTCAAGCGACTTAGCAGCAGCAGAGGTCTGTTGTACAACACCATGTCTGTAGATATTAGCATCATATAGTAAACTTAAAAATCTGCTTAAAAAGTAGGTCTTGTGTGAAGTATTCTTAGCAAAATAATATAATATTTGACCAGTTAAAACCATCTGGGCCTTGTAGTTTCTTTTAAGAAAGTTATCTAACTTTTTTCAAATTTTATGGCCCTAGTTAAATGACATTTTTTTCTCCTTCTGAGTTTGTTTGCTAGAATCTTTCAAGAAATTTATATATTTCATTAAAGTTACAGATTTGAGGCCATAGTGTTGTTTATTATATTCCTTTTTTATCCTTTAATAATGCCCATGGGATCATGACTAATTACCTCTTCTTATTTCTGACACTAGTGATTTATATCTTTCTCTCCCCTTCTCAAATTCTGTCCTTTTGATTAGCCTGAAAAGTTTTATTGAATTTATTAATATTTCCAAAGAACTAGCTCTTTTTAATTTTGTTGATTCTCTATTGGTTGCTTGCTTTCAATTACACTGATTTCTCCTCTTTTATTATTTCTTTTTCTTTTCTTTTCTTTTGGTTTCTTTTCTTCTGATTTCTTCAGACATAATCTGTCCACAAATATTTGGGCTTATTTCTGGACTCTTAATTTTATGTTATTGATCTCTGTCTGTCCTTATGCTAATACTCCACTGCCTTGATTATTGAAGCTTTGTAATAAGTTTTCCAATTAGGAAGTGTTAAGTTTTCCAATTAGGAAGTGTTAAGTTTTCACATGTTTTCTACTTTTAATCTTTAGAATTTATTAATGTTTATTAGATGTATGCATGCTCAGGTGCTGTCATGTCTGACTCTTTGCAACCCCATAGACAGTAACCCACCAAACTCCCTTGTCTGGGATTTCTGGGCAAGAATACAGGAGGATTTGGCCATTTCCTTCTCCAGGGGATCTCCCCTACCCAGAACCTGTGTCTCCTCTATCTCCTGCATAGACAAGTGGATTTTTTTTCACTGCACCACCTAGGAAGTCCTTCACTAGATGACTTTTTTCCAACATTGCAATACAAACAATACAGGAGGTAACATTCTAGTCCATGCCTATATCTTTGTATATATCATTGGTTTCTAGAAATGAGATTTATAGGTTAATGGGACAGTAGATATGCACTTGTTTTAAAGGAAATTCAGTTTCACTACTGGTGCTCAGAATAGTCTATTTTTTCTCCCAATTTTGTCCTGGAAAACTGTATGTTTCTACAGAGTTATCCATTTCTTTGGCTTGTCCAATTTGTTGGCATATAACTCTTCAAGTTTCTCTTATGACTTTTTTGAATCTCTGTGATATAATTTGTAATTAATCTATTTTCATTTTTAATTTTGTTTATTTGGGTTCTCTTTTTTTCTTGATGAGCCTGGCTAAAGACTTATTAAACACACATTTTACTGTTTTCTTAAAGTGTCTTTTGGATATTCTGAGCCTCTTGCATTTCTCTAAGAACTTTAGTTTGTATTAAAGATGTTAATAGGAATTGTGTTAAATCTATAAATGGAATTTTTCCTTAACTTTATTTCCTAAATATTGATAGCGGGTAGAAATACAATTGATTTTTGTGTATTAAGTTTGCAATTTACAATTTTCCTGAAATTATTTTTCAGCCCTCTTTGTGTGTGTGTGTGTGTCTGCACTTCTGATGTTTTCCAATACACAATATTATATCATTGATGGTAGAGACAGTTTTACTTCTTTCTTTCCAATAAAGATGGTTTTTTAAATCTGTTTTCTCTAATTGTCCTGAGTACAAAATCCAGGACAAATTTGAAAATACATAATGAGAATGAACATCATTTGTCTTCTTTTTTATGAGGTGAAGCTCAATATTTCAATATGATATTTAGCAGCAAGTTTTCCATAGATACTCTCTGTAAAGTTTAAGATGTTTCCTTCAATTTTGAACTCATTAAGTGTCTTATTATGAAAGAATATTGGATTTTGTTGCTGTTTTTGGTTGAGTGGATGCAACCATTTGTACTTTTGCACTTTATTCTAATATTATATTGTATTAAATTGAATTTTTATGTGAAAATAGCCTTGCATTCTTGGGATAAATCCCACTTTGGGGTTACAGTTGTAATGTTCCCTCCTAACATTGTTACATCTGTCTCATAAATTTGGTAATATTGGCCTTTTATTTTCAATTACCTCAATATATTTTCTTAATTCTCTTGGAATTTCCCCTTTTATTCATTAGCTATTTAGGAGTATGTTAACTTCCAAAATTTTTTCCTGTCATTGATTTCTAATTTCATTTTATTACAGTTTAAGAACCCACTTCTTTGTGATTCCAATCATTTTTAATGTTTTGAGATTTCATATGATCTATCCTGGAGAATGTTCAAACTTAACTTGAAAAGACTGTGCATTCTGAAATCACTGTGTGGATTATTCTGTAGATGTCAATTAAGTCTAGTTGACTTATAATGTTATTCAAGTCTTAGATTTCCCTGTAATCATATCTCATTGTTACATCCATTACTAAAAGTGAAGTATTTTAGCCTGCAACTATTATCATTGTGTTCCTCTTCCTTCAATTCTGTATTTTACTTCATGCATTGTGAGTCTCTGTTATGAATTTTACATGTATTTATAGCTATGCTTGACAAATAGATGAGGGAACAATGGAAACAGTGACAAACTGTATTTTCTTGGGTTCCAAAATCACTGCAGATAATGATTGTAGCCACGAAATTAAAAGATGCTTACTCCTTGGAAGAAAAGTTATGACCAACCTAGACAGCATATTAAAAAGAAGAGACACTACTTTTTCAACAAAGTTCCATCTAGTCAAAGCTATGGTTTTTCCAGTAGTCACATATGGATGTGAGAGTTGGACCATGAAGAAACCTGAACACCAAAGAATTGATGCTTTTGAACTGTGGTGTTGGAGAAGGCTCGAGAATCCCTTGGATTGGAAGGAGATCAAACCAGTCAATTCTAAAGGAAATTTCAGTCCTGAATATTCACTGAAAGGACTGATGCTGACACTGAAACTCCAGTACTTTGTCCACCTAATGCAAAAAAACTGACTCATCGGAAAAGACCTGATGCTGGGAAAGATTGAAGTCAGGAAGAGAAGGGGACGACAGAGGATAAGATGTTTGAATGGCATCACCAACTTGATGGATGTAAGTTTGGGCAAGCTCCAGGACTTGGTGATGGACAGGGAAGCTTGGCATGTTGTGGTCCATGGGATCACAGAGACTCAGACACGACTGAGCACCTGAATTGAACTGATAGCTATGTAAGAGAATAAATGACTTATAAACAACATAAATTTATGTTGTCTAGTATACTCATGTTTGAAAATATCTTTATTAATGTTCTTTATATTATTATGTGTTTCTGAGTTATTGATTAGTGTTCTTTCATTTCAGCCTGAAGGACTCCCTTAAGTATTTCTTGTAGGGTGCATATGCCAAAAACCAATTCTCTTGTTTTTGTTGACCTGAATGTTATAATTTCTTCCTCAGTTAACAGCCTAATTAAGGTGTAACATACAATAAACTGCATATATTTAATAAATACTTTTAATAAGTTTTGATATATGTGTATACCCCTCATTCATTCTTTACAGTCAAAAAGTAAACATATTTTATATATTATTAGAATTTCTATAATGCAAAATACAGACTAATAAATGTTAGTGATGATGTACAGAAATTGGCACCCATACATGGCTAGTGTGATTGCAAATGTTGTAACCCCTTTGGAAACCCTATTTGGCTGTTCCTCAAAATGCTAAACATAGAATTACCATATGACACAAATCCCATTCTTAGATATATATCCAAGATAAATGAAAACATATGCCTACTCAAAAATGAGTACATAAATATGTTTGCAGCAGCATTATCCATCATTGCTAAAAATCTGAAACTACCTATCACATGATGAATAGATAAAGTTCAATTTATCCATACAATGGATTACCACTCAATACTGAAAAAAATCAGTCACTGATACATGAATGGATACTAAAACATGATGAACCTTGAAAACATTATAGTCATTGAAAAAATATTCACAAAAAGTGGCATATTATATGATTGATTCTATTTACAAAAATGTCCATAATAGAGAAATCCTTAGAGTTAAAAAGTGCCTGAGAAACTTCCAAAGGTTGAAGGAAGGAAAATTGGAAGTGATACTAATGAGCTCAGGGATGATACTACTGTTCTAAAACTAGATGGTAGTAATATTTATGCATATCAATAAATGTTCTAAAATTCAGGGTTATACTTTAAATTAAAGTGAACTATATGGTCTGTGAGTTATATCTCAAGAACATTATCATAAAACAATAATTTCTATGCAGTATATGAAATCAAAGGACAACTCACAGCATACTAAAGAAGTTCAAATCTATGTCAAAAACAATTGTCCATAAATATGTAATTCAATTTTCTGAGTAAAAAATTTAGGACTATCTAAGGTATGGCCACCTCATACAAAGAGCTGACTCATTGGAAAAGACTCTGATGCTGAGAGGGATTGGGGGCAGGAGGAGAAGGGGACGACAGAGGATGAGATGGCTGGATGGCATCACCGACTCGAGGATGTGAGTCTGAGTGAACTCCGGGAGTTGGTGATGGACAGGGAGGCCTGGCGTGCTGTGATTCATGGGGTTGCAAAAAGTCGGACACGACTGATGACTGAACTGAACTGAAGGTATTCCTAACATAACTATTCAAATCTGATGTGAACAGATGACTTGTTGGAAAAGTCCCTGATGCTGGGAAAGATCAAGGGCTGAAGGAGAAGAAGTCATTAGAGGATGAGAGGACTGGACGGCATCGCTGATGCAATGAACTGTTAACTTGGACAAACTCTGGGAGATGGTGAGGGACAGGGAGGCTTGGCATGCCTCAGTCCATGAGCTCGCAAAGGATCCAACAACAACAAAAGGTATTCCTAAGAATCCTAACAGGTTAAGAAACATTAAATCAAAATTCTAAACAGTCACAAAATAATATTGGTTAGAAATAGACCCCTATATCTGGATAGTTCAAATCTATAACAAGGATATATAAGTAATTTAGAATATTTATACCAAGGTAATAGGTGAAGTTGGACTCCTTTCAGTAGAATGGAAGATCTCTACCTTAGGCTGAGTCAGAAGTTATTAATTAGTTTATCAAATTGATATATACATAATCATCAAAACAGCTAGGGGAACTCAATTTCAAAAGTTAAAAAAAAAAAAAGTTCCTGAACAATACATTTACAAACAGAGCCATTCCAAAAGGAAATTATTAAATTCTCTGACTGTTCCAATTTAACCTGAAAAGTAGGCTAAAATATGAAAGAAAAATCATGTTTTATTTTTTTAATGTGAAAATGTCAACTCTCAAGACAACAGTTTCTACAACCAAGAAGACAATTTCTTCCATAAATATCAAACAAATGTCAAATTTGCCCATAAATATGATATTTTTGGATTGTCTCACTGGAGAATTTAGAGAGTATAGAATGCATATGCTTACTTCCCCACCCCTCAATTTGAGAGAAATTTTTCTAGAGATCTGAATATAAAATTATTTGACTACCAGGAGAATTATAAAATGTCCGTGAAACACATTCAAGCATATGGCATGTTATCCAGAGCTAAGGGTAATTATCCAAATAATTAAGGGGTTGATTGACCACATGATCATTTCTGTGTCTCCAAAGTTCTGTTTCAAAATTAAAAGATTATTTTTAGAATTTAATTTGCTTGTAGGGATTTGGAATTTAAATGCACTGTAAGAACTTTTTTTTTCTCCTTAAAAACTTACTTTGCAGTGAGTCCTGGGATAAACTGCTACCAACTTGACTTTAAGTTTTCAGTTAGAAGACCTATCCAGAAGTTTTTAAAGAAAATGCCTTTTTAATGAATCAAGTCCAAATCTAACTTTCACACACTGACAGAAACAATCAGAAGGCTCACTTTTTAATTAAGTGGGTTCAGCAACTCTATAACTTTATCCTCCCTGTCATATTTGGTGGTCTTTTATTTAATATGTGGGCTAAGAAATATGACAATAGAAGATCTGAAAAGTCAGAAGCTAATTTCCTAAAATTAGAAATGTTTGTTTATTTTTCCTTTTTTTTTTAATTTTATTTTTACTTTATTCTAAGTTACAATACTGTATTGGTTTTGCCATACATTGACATGAATCGGCCACAGGTGTACACGAGCTCCCAATCCCGAAGCCCCCTCCCACCTCCCACCCCATATCATCTCTCTGGATCATCCCCATGCATCCTGTATCCTGTATCCTGTATCAAACATAGACTGGTGCTTTGTTTCTTACATGATAGTATACATGTTTCAATGCCATTCTCCCAAATTCTCCCACCCTCTCCCTCTCCCTATCCCTCAGAGGCCAAAAGTCCGTTCTATACCTCTGTGTCTCTTTTGTTGTCTCACATACAAAAGACAAAAATATGTCTATAAGCATAAAAGTATGTGAACTAGATCTCTCTTGGAAGAGTGTCATTTTACACCCACATGCCTAACTCCTACTATATTCTTGGCACTGAGGATATAATATAAACAAATGCAACAAANGAGGCTTGGCATGCCTCAGTCCATGAGCTCGCAAAGGATCCAACAACAACAAAAGGTATTCCTAAGAATCCTAACAGGTTAAGAAACATTAAATCAAAATTCTAAACAGTCACAAAATAATATTGGTTAGAAATAGACCCCTATATCTGGATAGTTCAAATCTATAACAAGGATATATAAGTAATTTAGAATATTTATACCAAGGTAATAGGTGAAGTTGGGCTTCTTTCAGTAGAATGGAAGATCTCTACCTTAGGCTGAGTCAGAAGTTATTAATTAGTTTATCAAATTGATATATACATAATCATCAAAACAGCTAGGGGAACTCAATTTCAAAAGTTAAAAAAAAAAAAAGTTCCTGAACAATACATTTACAAACAGAGCCATTCCAAAAGGAAATTATTAAATTCTCTGACTGTTTCAATTTAACCTGAAAAGTAGGCTAAAATATGAAAGAAAAATCATGTTTTTTTTTTTTAATGTGAAAATGTCAACTCTCAAGACAACAGTTTCTACAACCAAGAAGACAATTTCTTCCATAAATACCAAACAAATGTCAAATTTGCCCATAAATATGATATTTTTGGATTGTCTCACTGGAGAATTTAGAGAGTATAGAATGCATATGCTTACTTCCCCACCCCTCAATTTGAGAGAAATTTTTCTAGAGATCTGAATATAAAATTATGTGACTACCAGGAGAATTATAAAATGTCTGTGAAACACATTCAAGCATATGGCATGTTATCCAGAGCTAAGGGTAATTATCCAAATAATTAAGGGGTTGATTGACCACATGATCATTTCTGTGTCTCCAAAGTTCTGTTTCAAAATTAAAAGATTATTTTTAGAATTTAATTTGCTTGTAGGGATTTGGAATTTAAATGCACTGTAAGAACTTTTTTTTTTCTCCTTAAAAACTTACTTTGCAGTGAGTCCTGGGATAAACTGCTACCAACTTGACTTTAAGTTTTCAGTTAGAAGACCTATCCAGAAGTTTTTAAAGAAAATGCCTTTTTAATGAATCAAGTCCAAATCTAACTTTCACACACTGACAGAAACAATCAGAAGGCTCACTTTTTAATTAAGTGGGTTCAGCAACTCTATAACTTTATCCTCCCTGTCATATTTGGTGGTCTTTTATTTAATATGTGGGCTAAGAAATATGACAATAGAAGATCTGAAAAGTCAGAAGCTAATTTCCTAAAATTAGAAATGTTTGTTTATTTTTCCTTTTTTTTTTAATTTTATTTTTACTTTATTCTAAGTTACAATACTGTATTGGTTTTGCCATACATTGACATGAATCGGCCACAGGTGTACACGAGCTCCCAATCCTGAAGCCCCCTCCCACCTCCCACCCCATATCATCTCTCTGGATCATCCCCATGCATCAGCCCCAAGCATCCTGTATCCTGTATCGAACATAGACTGGCGCTTCATTTCTTACATGATAGTATACATGTTTCAATGCCATTCTCCCAATCATCCCACTCTCTCCCTCTCCCAC
>SJYW01044562.1:220048-230938 GCA_006410735.1 Raphicerus campestris
AATTTTATTTTTACTTTATTCTAAGTTACAATACTGTATTGGTTTTGCCATACATTGACATGAATCGGCCACAGGTGTACACGAGCTCCCAATCCCGAAGCCCCCTCCCACCTCCCACCCCATATCATCTCTCTGGATCATCCCCATGCATCCTGTATCCTGTATCCTGTATCAAACATAGACTGGTGCTTTGTTTCTTACATGATAGTATACATGTTTCAATGCCATTCTCCCAAATTCTCCCACCCTCTCCCTCTCCCTATCCCTCAGAGGCCAAAAGTCCGTTCTATACCTCTGTGTCTCTTTTGTTGTCTCACATACAAAAGACAAAAATATGTCTATAAGCATAAAAGTATGTGAACTAGATCTCTCTTGGAAGAGTGTCATTTTACACCCACATGCCTAACTCCTACTATATTCTTGGCACTGAGGATATAATATAAACAAATGCAACAAATGAAACTTTGTTCTCCCAGATTTTATAATCTAGATAGAAAAAACAAACGGTAAGCAAATAGATTTGAAAGACATATGGCCTATCACATGGTATTACTTTTAAGGAGAAAATAAAGCTAAAGACAAGGATACTAAGTGTTGGGGAGAAGAGATGAGCTTTGAAATAGAAGGGTCATGGAAGTCTGCATGAGGAAGTAATATCTGAATATCAACCACAGGAGTTTTGTGGGGGAAGAATATCAGCAGGCACAGATGCCCTAAAGCGGCAGTGTATCTGCTATGCTCGAAGAACTGTGTTTAAGTGTTAGTTATTAAGTTGTGTCTGATTCTTCACAACCCCATGGATTGTAGCCTACCAGGTTCTTCTGTCCATGGAATTCTCCAGGCAAGAGAATGCCATTTCCTTCTCCAGGGGATCTTCCTGACCAAAAGATTAAACCCAGGTTCCCACACTATAAGCAGATTCTTTGCCATCTGAGTCCCCAGGGAAGTCTAAAAGGACCAAAATAAATTATAACATCACAAATACAATTTCAGAAAAAGTGAAGTACAGATGTATGTGTTTAATAATTTGAGAGATATAAGATATTTCCTTTGCCGTAAAATGCTAAAATCAAGGCATCTTAACTACTGATTGACAAATTATTTACTCAACAAATAATATTTACTATGCATCCATAAGGAATATGATGCAGTTGGCAAATATAAATTAAAAAGTAAGATTGGAGTTCTATTAATGCTAGCATTTATGCTACCATGTAACTCTAAGTCAAAACTGAGTATCCTGAATTATATATATATATATATATAATGTTAAATATACTCTAAAATTTCTCCTACATTATACATTACATGAACTGGAACATCTGAAGATCAATTGACCATCCATCCTACCAGTTATTGTGACAGAGGCAGTAGGTAAGATATTGATACATAGAGTACACTGAGGTGCTGCCTTAATAGGCAGAGAATAGGGACAGATGAAAGACAGAGACCAAGATTCTGCATGTGTAAAGGGATGCCCTGAATGTGTGCTGGCAGTTAGGACTTGAGGAGTTCAGATCAAGGAAAGATCTCTTAAGGCCAAGTGCACCCTGATAAGTCTTCATGAAAAAGATCATATTTTATCTTGAAAAATGGTGGACTTGGGACAAATACACTTGTGGGGAAGTGGTTTGAGGCAGCAGGGATGACAGGCAAGGCTATGATGAGGGTGGAGGGGTCTCAGAGTTGGCAGAGAGGACTGAGACTATAATGAAGATAAAGCAGATGTTCAGGTTGTCAAGGGAACATGAGATAATTTGGGCTTAGAGTTCAAATGTAAGCTAAGGACAAAGTCTGGAGGTTTTTGAGATGGAAAATACCATGAAAATGTAATTTAAAATGAAACATCTTTGAAGTCAAGGGTCTGAAACAACAGGTCACCACAACAGAACAGGAGGTCAAAAGGTCACATATTTCCTTTGCCAGACAAATTCTGGAACAAGAACCAAAATTATTTTCAGCTGACTGTTTGAAAAGGGGTAAAATACTCCGGATATCACTATTTTTTTCAGTCTCATGACAAAAGAATAGGATCAAGAATGTTTAGAACAAAACCTATTTTGGTTTTAAACAAACAATAAATAGTAATATCCAGCAGGTATTTAAGAATAAGGCTGACCTTAAACAATAAATCATACTAGGATCTTAAAATAACAGATACCCTATGGTGACAACCTGCTATCTTACATAGCTTATGCGTGGCACTTACCTAATCCAAAACAAACTCTCTTCACTTTTTCTTTTCTTTTTTAAGAAGGACTTTGAGGTTTATATAATCATGTACCATATTTGTTGGTCCCTCTTTGAATAAAAAGGGAAAGTAGGATTTGGTCTGACTCAAAGGTTAGCCTCTTCAATGAGACTAAGGCTGATAAATATAAAAACCAAATAAATATGTGTACAGAAATCCAAGTGTGCTAAATGTGATGAATCAAGAATTAAATGATAGGTTTAGAAAATTAGTGGTATTAAATCAAGGAAGTGGGCCTGATCTACAATTTCAAAGGAAAGAACACTGGGCAGCAATTAAGAGGAAGGAAGTCTTTTACTATGTTTAAGATCAGCTGGATGAAGGCTTGCAGATGGTGGAAGGAGTATGGATAGTGAGCAGGAGAAATTACAAAGAACCAAACTCTGCTAAAACAAAGTAATCTGGTGAAACCAGGATATCCTGCTCAGACCTCGATCTGTCCTGAAAGGTGGTAAATTTCACTGGCACAGAGACTTCAAGGTTATGAGTAGTATAAGATCATTTTAAGGATGACTAATAACTGATTTTATTTTGTTTTAAGCTTCATTTTACATAATTTTGTTTTAATTATGGAAACTTTATAAGTGAAGTCTTTCTGAATTCCTAATTCTGGATCACTAATCTTTATTTTCACTTTTGCATCATTCTCATAACGTTTTAACTATTTTTCTAAAAGAATAACTGTCTCTTTATCTTATTGGATAAGTAATACTTGTGTTTTAGTAAAAGTAAACCATGGAGTAAAAAAAGCACTTGAAGGAAAAAAGTGTAAAAATCATCCAAATCCACACCAGAGACAGCTGCTTTTAATATTTCAAAACATGTGTTTTGAGTTTTTTCTCTATTCACATATATAAACAATTTACAGAGGGTACAGGAGAAGCAAACGCCACAAAGTGGTAAAAAAAATTTTTTTCCAAGGATATGGATCACCAAATTTTCTTGTTTATTTTCTTTAAATTCTGTCTGCTATTGTTTGATGCTCTAATCAACGTGTTGATTGCACTAAGTGCTTCAGTTATGTACAAAAAATAGTTTTATACTTTAGAACTTATATATTATAGACCTTTATGCCACCTATCTCTCGACTTAAACAGTAAGGTCATATATTAAGTTAAAAATATATATATATATATAATTCTGAGAGGTATGTGAGTACACTGACCCATGAAAATGAGAACTTCAATTACAGGGACAATTTACTTCTTAATCACAATAAGTGCAGTAATTATAGAACATAGGGGTATATAATGACCAGTGAAAAACTGGTTCATATGTATTCATAGAAAACATACCTATTGTGTCTCTTATTCTTTGTTCTAATAAAATAATTTATATTAAAGATGCTCTAGTAAACCAATATACAGACATTATGGCTTGCTGCTGCTGCTGCTGCTGCTGCTGCTAAGTCGCTTCAGTTGTGTCCAACTCTGTGCGACCCCATAGACAGGAGCCCACCAGGCTCCCCCGTCCGTGGGATTCTCCAGGCAAGAACACTGGAGTGGGTTGCCGTTTCCTTCTCCAATGTATGAAAGTGAAAAGTGAAAGGGAAGTCACTCACTTGTATCTGACTCGTAATGACTCCATAGACTGCAGCTTACCAGGATCCTCCATCCATGGGATTTTCCAGGCAAGACTCTTGGAGTGGGGTGCCATTGCCTTCTCTGATTATTACTGGGATACAGAGAAAAACAAAATAAGATTTCAATTCTAGAAGCTCAATATAGTGGAGGGGAAAGAGAAAATAAACTATTGTAAGACAATGTATAAATGCTATTATGAAAGCAGGCATGGATGCTTACATTTGCCTGGGTGATGTGTAGAGAACAGTGATAATGGGATTGATTTGTGAAGAATGAGTAGAAATTTGCTACAAATACTATTTTAATTTTACAAGTGAAAAAAAAATTTCAGAGGAGTAATTGTCTCACATCTTGTAATAGGAGACTATGGGGGAAATGAACTATGTATAGAGGTTTGTATCATTGCACAGGAGACAGGGATCAAGACCATCCCCATGGAAAAGAAATGCAAAAAAGCAAAATGACTGTCTAAGGAGGACTTACAAATAGCTGTGAAAAGAAGAGAAGCAAAAAGCAAAGGAGAAAAGGAAAAATATAAGTATCTGAATGCAAAGTTCCAAAGAATAGCAAGGAGAGATAAGAAAGCCTTCCTCAGAAATCAATGCAAAGAAATAGAGGAAAACAACAGAATGGCAAAGACTAAAGATTTCTTCAAGAAAACTAGAGATAATCAAGGGAACATTTCATGCAAAGATGGGCTCAATAAAGGATAGAAATGGTATGGACCTAACAGAAGCAGAAGATATTAAGAAGAGCTGGCAAGAGTACACAGAACTGTACAAAAAAGATCTTCACAACCAAGATAATCACAATGGTGTGATCACTCACCTAGAGCCAGACATCCTAGAATGTTAAGTCAAGTGGGCCTTAGCTCTAAAGCATCACTATGAACAAAGCTGGTGGAAATGATGGAATTCCAGTTGAGCTATTTCAAATCTTGAAAGATGATGCTGTGAAAGTGCTGGACTCAATATGCCAGCAAATTTGGAAAACTCAGCAGTGGCAACAGGACTGGAAAAGGTAAGTTCTCATTCCAATCCCAAAGAAAGGCAATGCCAAAGAATGCTCAAAAGTGAAAGTGAAGTCGTGTCCGACTCTTTGTGACCCCGTGGACTGTAGCCCACCAGGCTCCTCTAGCCATTGGATTCTCCAGGCAAGAGTACTGAAGTGGGTTGCCATTTCATTCTCCAGGGGATCTTCCCAACCCAGGGATTGAACCCAGGTCTCCCACATTGCAGGCAGATGCTTTAACCTCTGAGCCACAAGGGAAGCACTAACTACCTCACAATTGCATTCATCTCACATGCTATGCTCAAAATTCTCCAAGCCAGGCTTCAGCAATATCTGAACCATGAACTTTCAGATGTTCAAGCTGGTTTTAGAAAAGGCAGAGGAACCAGAGATAAAATTGCCAACATCCACTGGATCATCNCTCTAAAGCATCACTATGAACAAAGCTGGTGGAAATGATGGAATTCCAGTTGAGCTATTTCAAATCCTGAAAGATGATGCTGTGAAAGTGCTGGACTCAATATGCCAGCAAATTTGGAAAACTCAGCAGTGGCAACAGGACTGGAAAAGGTAAGTTCTCATTCCAATCCCAAAGAAAGGCAATGCCAAAGAATGCTCAAAAGTGAAAGTGAAGTCGTGTCCGACTCTTTGTGACCCCGTGGACTGTAGCCCACCAGGCTCCTCTAGCCATTGGATTCTCCAGGCAAGAGTACTGAAGTGGGTTGCCATTTCATTCTCCAGGGGATCTTCCCAACCCAGGGATTGAACCCAGGTCTCCCACATTGCAGGCAGATGCTTTAACCTCTGAGCCACAAGGGAAGCACTAACTACCTCACAATTGCATTCATCTCACATGCTATGCTCAAAATTCTCCAAGCCAGGCTTCAGCANTGGACAGAGGAGCCTGGTGGGCTATAGTTCATGGGGTCGCAAAGAGTCGGATATGACTTAGCGACTAACAACACCAGAATCTAAGATATTTTCTTCATATTTGGCCTTAGAAATTAATTGTGACCCTCAAACTAGATTTTACTTATTTCTAACTTGTTACCAAGAAAGAAATGACCCAATGTAGAAGAGAGCTGTATCTGTGTCTAAAAAGATTTTCTAAAAAGATAGTGTTTCTCATCCACATAAGCATCTATAATTAAATCCATTTGTTATGATTACTGAAAGGAGAAAGCTGAAATGAGATATAAGATACTCTTTTGTTTGAAAACAAAACAATATCCCCAACCATATAAGAGTACTTCACTAAATATTTCTTTTTTACATTTGCCGAACATGAAAATCATCTACAAAACATTTCAAGACAGAGATGCTCATGTCTCTATTGGAATAATTAAATTAGAATCTGTAGAAATAAATCTCAGGCATCCATAGTGTTAGTCACTGAGTCATGTGCCNGGACCAGAGACCCAGCTCCGGCCTCGTCTGCTCGGGGCTGAGACCGCCTCCTAAGGGAGGTTCCCGTTCCCGCCATCCTCAGGCAAAGGCCTGAAGGTTCACACACGCCCCCTGCCCCTCGAGCAGCACAGGCTCCGCCCTCCTCCTTGGGGTCCCACCAGGAACCCCATGTGTCCTGCTGGGACCTTTCTGCCACGGATGCCATGACCGTACCTCGGCTGGAGCACACAGCCCATCCCCGAGCAGCCGCATAGAACAGGGAAGTGGAAGCGAAGTCACTCGGTCATGCCCAACACTTTGCCACCCCGTGGACTGTGGCCCGCCAGGCTCCTCCATCCGTGGGATTTCCCGGGCAAGAACACTGGAGTGGGGACCTCCCTGGCGGTCCANCACAGAACCTGTATTTTTCTTTTTGAAACATTTGTGGAATGACTAAATTAGTGTCTGTTTATTAATATGAGTCAGGGAGCTCAAACCAGTGCTCTGTGACAACACAGAGGGATGGGATGAGGTGGGAGGTGGGAGGGAGGCTTAAGAAGGAGGGGACATATGTATACCTGTGTTGATTCATGCTGATGTATGGCAGAAACCAACGCAATATTGTAAAGCAATTATCCTTCAATTAAAAATAAATAATTGTTTTAAGTAAAAGAAAAATAATTATAATACAAGTGGCACAGAGAAGTAGCCAGTAACGTGTCCCTCTCAACACTGTGATAAATGTTCATAAAAGCAGAGGCTGGATGTCCATCTGTCAGAGGTACTTTAGAAAAGACATATTAGCTGAACTTCTGGGTCCTTCCATCTCTGAAATTAAGTAATTTTAACTTTAAAGTTATACTTTTGTGAACTTTCTTATTTAGAGCAAGAAGGCAGGGTGGGTAAGAACAATAATATTTGAATGCAAATGCATTCCAATACATGATACCCATCAATTCCCAAAATATTCATTTTATATAGTTAGCATTCTTGTTGTCTAAATATAGTAGGTCTGGATTTGGAGAAAACAATTTATTTTATTTTTAACATGGAACTAAATGTTAAATTTCCTTTGGTTGTTATGAAATACTTTTTATTGCAATAAAAATGACATGAAGTTCTATCTAAAAATAAAATATGTGACTATAAAATGTATTCATCAGTTATTTTTTCCCTCTTTCATCATTTAATTGCCTGATTTTCCATAAATATGCTAAAAAAGGAACAGAATGGATTAGTTGAGCTCAATTTACTTCTCTGGACAAAATCTGAGCAATTAGAAAGATCAATCCTTTTTCTTTTTTTTTTTTTTACTTTTTTTCTGAATCCAACATTTCCCAGGTTAGAATGGCTTTCTCTTTTTGTCTGTAATGTAAAGTTCCCACATATCACTTTAATAAGAACTGTTTTATTTTATAATAGCTTTAAATTTTAAAAATCTGCCTTCATATTAACTGTAATCTGCTGAAACATCTCGCATAGTATGTGATGGAGATAAACTGAATCAAAGCAGATCTGTTCTGAACTATTTTCAACTTCAGCACATCGAATAAAATGGCTACTTGTTCCATATGTTGCTTATTCTAAAATGTGAAGGATATTTTATATTAAACATCTGCCTACACATTTCTTCCATAACCACATTCATCTGAAGAAAAAAAGTCACAAGCTCCATTGACAGCATTTTATGACCTTTAAATATACAATGTAATAACATTTCATTTAGACTGACAATAAACCAGGCATTCAGCTTTGATACAGTTTTCAGAGGGCTTATGTTTCCTGGACCCACAATATGCTTCTCAACAGTGTAAACAAATGTGAATGACTATAACCAATGCACTCAGTCTAGAAGAATTTTTTTCCCTTTATATATTTAAATTTTTTAAAAACTCCTCACATTTCATTTTAATAAAAGATAACTTCAACTTCTTTGCCTGATGTCAAAGCCTTTTATAAACCACTTCCAATATATGCTACAAAAAATCACAAACATTTTAAAATCTCTTTTTGAAAATGAGCCATCCATTTGTTGTCAAGTGAACTCAGTACTGTCTAGCTTTTGTGCTTATTTTTCATACTGCTTCACTTTCAGTTGCTGTGTCTTTTCCTTTGCCTTCTTCTACCAAATAAGAATATTTAAAACATGGCATTGAGTCATAATCATCCCATTTTTTTTATGCAAACCTTATCCATTAAACATTCAGAGACTAGTTCAGTCTGCAGTGGTGTTCCCATTTATGTATTCCTACAATGTCTCCTTTCTTCTTTTCTTTTGAAAGTCAATACAATATACTTGTTTAAATAATTATTAGAATAATATATACTATATATACAGGCTTCTCTGGTGGTTCAATGGTAAAGAATCTGCCTGCAATGCAGAGACTCAGGAGATGTGCGTTCAATCCCTGGGTCAGGAAGATCCCCTGGAGAAGGTAATGGTTGCCCACTCCAGTATTCTTGCCTGGAGAATCTCATGGACAGAGGAGCCTGGTGGGCTATAGTTCATGGGGTCGCAAAGAGTCGGATATGACTTAGCGACTAACAACACCAGAATCTAAGATATTTTCTTCATATTTGGCCTTAGAAATTAATTGTGACCCTCAAACTAGATTTTACTTATTTCTAACTTGTTACCAAGAAAGAAATGACCCAATGTAGAAAAGAGCTATATCTGTGTCTAAAAAGATTTTCTAAAAAAATAGTGTTTCTCATCCACATAAGCATCTATAATTAAATCCATTTGTTATGATTACTGAAAGGAGAAAGCTGAAATGAGATATAAGATACTCTTTTGTTTGAAAACAAAACAATATCCCCAACCATATAAGAGTACTTCACTAAATACTTCTTTTTTACATTTGCCGAACATGAAAATCATCTACAAAACATTTCAAGACAGAGATGCTCATGTCTCTATTGGAATAATTAAATTAGAATCTGTAGAAATAAATCTCAGGCATCCATAGTGTTAGTCACTGAGTCATGTGCCTGTGTG
Source organism: Raphicerus campestris (assembly GCA_006410735.1). NCBI lineage: Eukaryota > Metazoa > Chordata > Mammalia > Artiodactyla > Bovidae > Raphicerus > Raphicerus campestris. The sequence continues at coordinate 229,278 of SJYW01044562.1, forward strand.
ACTCCATGGAATGTAGCCTGCCAGGCTTCTCTCTGAATAGGATTCTCCAGGCAAGAATAATAGAATGGGTTGTCATACCTTTCTCCAGAGGATCTTCCCAATCCTGGGATCAAACCCGGGTCTTTTGCATTGCAGGCAGGTCTTTTACCATCTGAGCCACTGGATAAACCCAATGGTAAGTCTTTAAAAAACTTTTCCAAGTGATTTTAATATGCAGGCAGGGTAAACAGGAGAAGGAAATGGCAACCCGCTCCAGTCCTCTTGCCTGGAAAACCCCATGGGCAGAGGAGCCTGGTAGGCTGCAGTCCATGGCGTCGCACAAAGTTGGACATGACTGAGCGACTTCACTTTCACCTTTCACTTTCATGCATTGGAGAAGGAAATGGGAAACCATTCCAGTGTTCTTACATGGAGAATCCCAGGGATGGGGAAGCCTTGTGGGCTCCCGTCTATGGGGTCGCACAGAGTCGGACATGACTGAAGCAACTTAGCAGCAGCAGCCCCAGCATGGTAAAGAAAAGCAGCTGGAAAGGTGGCAAAGAGAGAAAAAGCCCTGTTCTAGAAACTGATCCGAAGAAATACATGAATACCCTCTCCTCCCATTCTGGAAGACTGGTTACATGTTAGGCAGTGACTCTGATGTCCTTGCAATTGCCTCTTGGCCCACCCTCACAAAGCATATAAATTCCTTAGATCTTCATCCCAGGGATACAACTGAACTGAAAGTATTAAGTATTTCTGGCCTATGAAGTAAATAATGCCAGTCAAATTAAACTCAGTTCATTAAATTAAAGTGTATAGAAACTCAGCTGGCAATGTATACCATCTCATTGACAGCGCACAGGGAGCAGTCAAGATGGCAGAATAGGAAAATTTGGAGCTCACCTCCTCCCATGGACACACCAAAAGTACAGCTATTAACAGAGCAACTATCAATGACAACAACCTGAAAACTAGCAGGAAAGATTAACCACAATGAAATATATAAAGAAAGAACCACAATGAGATGGATAGGAGGAGTGGAGACATGGGATAGTTGAGACCCGCATCCCAATGAGAGGATGTATAAAGGTATTCCAGGCCATTGGAAATTATAAAAGCAAGTTGGAGTAGTAATATTTATTTCAGACAAAACAGGCTTTAAAATAAATACTGTAATAAGAGCAAGGAAGTATATTACAGAATGATAATGGAGTAGTTTTCAGCTGGGGTGATTTCCCTCCTCTTTCCACACAGGACATTTAGCAACACCTGGAGACATTTCTGTTGTCTCATCTAGGAGAGTTTTACTGGCATCTAGGTCTTCCCAGGTGGTGCCAGTGGGTAAGAACCTGCCTGATAATGCAGGAGACTTAAGAGATATAGGTTGCCTCCCTGGGTCAGGAAGATCCACTGGAGGAGGGCATGGCAACCCACTCCAGTATCTTGCCTGGAGAATCCCATGGACAGAGGAATCTGGTGTGCTACAGTCCACATGGTTGCAAAGAGTTGGACATGAATGAAGTGACCTAGCACTTAGTGAACAGAGGCCAAGGATAATGCTTAATATTCTACAATTCACTTTATGCCCTCTCACTCTAACAGTTCTCAGGGAATTATCTGTCAATAATGTCAAAATTAAGAAACCCTGGTGTAAGAGAAGATGACTTCAGAATTTTCTG
>SJYW01044562.1:242623-254592 GCA_006410735.1 Raphicerus campestris
TGGGCTCGATAAAGGACAGAAATGGTATGGACCTAACAGAAGCAGAAGATATTAAGAAGAGATGGCAAGAATACACAGAAGAACTGTACAAAAAAGATCTTCACGACCAAGATAATCATGATGGTGTGATCACTCAGCTAGAGCCAGACATCCTGGAATGTGAAGTCAAGTGGGCCTTACAAAGTATCACTACAAACAAAGCTAGTGGAGTGCACGTGTCTGACTTTTGGATTCTGTGGGAGAGGGAGAGGGTGGGATGATTTGGGAGAATGGCATTGAAACATGTATACTATCATGTAAGAAATGAAGTGCCAGTTTATGTTCGATACAGGATACAGGATGCTTGGGGCTGGTGCATGAGGATGATCCAGAGAGATGATATGGGGTGGGAGGTGGGAGGGGTTTCAGGATTGGGAGCACATGTACACATGTGGCTGATTCATTTCAAATTATGGCAAAACCAATACAGTATTGTAAAATAGAATAAAAAAAATAAAAAATTTTTTTAAAAAAGCTAGTGGAGGTGATGGAATTCCAGTAGAGCTATTTCAAATCCTGAAAGATGATGCTGTGAAAGTGCTGCACTCAATAGGTCAGCAAATTTGGAAAACTCAGCAGTGGCCGCAGGACTGGAAAAGGAAAGTTTTCATTCAAATCCCAAAGAAAAGCAATGCCAAAGATTGCTCAAACTACTGTGCAATTGCACTCATCTCACACGCTAGTAAAGTAATGCTCAAAATTCTCAAATCCAGGTTTCAGCAATACATGAACCGTGAACTTCCAGATGTTCAAGCTGGTTTTAGAAAAGGCAGAGGAACCAGAGATCAAATTGCCAACATCTGCTGGATCATGGAAAAAGCAAGAGAGTTCCAGAAAAACATCTATTTCTGCTATATTGATTATGCCAAAGCCTTTGACTGTCTGGATCACAATAAACTGTGGAAAATTCTGAAAGAGATGGAAGTACCAGACCACCTGACCTGCCTCTTGAGAAATCTGTACGCAGGCCAGGAAGCAACAGTTAGAATTGGATATGGAACAACAGACTGTTTCCAAATAGGAAAAGGAATATGTCAAGGCTGTATATTGTCACCCTGCTTATTTAACATATATGCATATTACATCATGAGAAACACTGGACTGGAAGAAACAAAAGTTGAAATCAAGATTGCCGGGAGAAATGTCAATAATCTCAGATATGCAGATGACATCACCCTTAGGGCAGAAAGTGAAGAGGAAGTAAAAATCCTCTTGATAAAAGTGAAAGAGGAGAGTGAAAAAGTTGGCTTAAAGCTCAACATTGAGAAAACGAAGATCATGGCATCCAGTCCCATCACTCCATGAGAAATAGGTGGAAAAACAGTGGAAACAGTGTTAGACTTTATTTTGGGGGGCTCCAAAATCACTGCAGATGGTGACTGCAGCCATGAAATAAAAAGACGCTTACTCCTTGGAAGAAAAGTTATGACCAACCTAGATAGCATATTCAAAAGCAGAGATATTACTTTGCCGACCAAAGTCCGTCTAGTCAAGGCTATGGTTTTCCCAGTAGTCATGTATGGATGTGAGAGTTGGACTGTGAAGAAGGCTGAGCACCAAAGAATTGATGCTTTTGAACTGTGGTGTTGGAGAATACTCTTGAGAGTGCTTGGACTGCAAGGAGATCCAACCACTCCATTATGAAGGAGATCAGCCCTGGGATTACTTTGGAAGGAATGATGCTAAAGCTGAAACTCCAGTACTTTGGCCACTTCATGAGAAGTGTTGACTCACTGGAAAATACTCTGATCTGGGAAGGATTGGAGGCAGGAGAAGAAGGGGATGACCGAGGATGAGATGGCTGGATGGCATCACGGACTCGATGGATGTGAGTCTAAGTGATCTCCGGGAGTTGGTGATGGACTGGGAGGCCTGGCGTGTTGCGATTCATGGGTTTGCAAAGAGTCGGACACGACTGAGCTACTAAACTGAACTGAGGGGCCATTTGTGTGTTTTTTTAGAAAAAGTATATTCAAATTATTGTTATCTATTATTTTTCTATTGACTAGAGGGAGCTCTTTACATACAGAGATATCACATTTCTTATTTCAAAATATATTGCAAAGCTACAGTAGTGAAAAAAGTACGGTGCTGGCATAAAACAATAGACTAACAGAAGAGAATACAGAAGCCAGAGATAAATCCACAAATTGTCAATTGATCTTCTAAAAGTACGTCAAGAAGAGACAATGGAGAAAAGATAATTTCTCCAATAAATAGTGTTAGGGAAACTAGATATTCATAAGAAAAAGAATTAAACTGGACTCATATACAAAAATCCACTCAAAATTGATTAAAAACTGAAATAAAACTGTAAAACTCACGAAAGAAAACAGGCAAAAAATTCTTGTGGACATTAGCCTGGACAATCATTTTTTGGATAAGATGCCAAAAGCTCATCAACATAGCAACAAAGCAAAAAAATAGACAAATATGACTTCATCACACTGAATGGATTTTGTACAGCAAAGAAAACAATCAACCAGTGGAAAAAGCAGACTACATGATGACAGAAAATATTTGTTATGCAAAGATGGCAGAATAGGAAGGAGTTGAGTTTAACTCTTTCAATGGGCACACCAAAATTAAAACTATTTACAGAACAACTATCAATAACAATGATGTGAAGACTAGCAGAAAATATTTTGCCACAACTAAAGATATAAAGAAGGATCGATTACAAAAAATATGAGGGAGACTTGTCAGAATGGTAGAAATGAGATGTAGTGACAATATTAATATTTCTGTCACCTTATTGTTGGTATCAATTGACTGTCCTTTATCCATCACTTGATATTTCTGGTTCTTGGTAAAATGAATGAATACTTAGTGTCAACAATTTAGAACCTCTAAATATAGCAACAAGGATGGCTTTTTAAAATATATATTGACTGGTGAAGTATAGGAAAAGATTAAGACATAGTATCATACTATTTACCTGTACTAAGAACATATTCAGACAAAATATGCATATCATAAGAACTTATACAAATAAAAAGATAAACATTAAGGACATTAGAATTGTGGTATGGTAATGGTAGANGTGTCAACAATTTAGAACCTCTAAATATAGCAACAAGGATGGCTTTTTAAAATATATTATTGACTGGTAAAGTGTAGGAAAAGATTAAGATATAGTATCATACTATTTACCTGTACTAAGGACATATTCAGACAAAATATGCATATCATAAGAACTTATACAAATAAAAAGATAAACACTAAGGACATTAGAATTGTGGTATGGTAATGGTAGAGAATGAAGATTTAAGTGTTATGAAATATGAGAATAAAAGAATAGATTAAAATTTCAAATGTAACTATATTTGAAAACAGGGGCAACAGTGCAAGATTATAAAATATTCTCATGGATCACAATTAGATTTCAATATAATTTACAGTGATCAAGAAAGCCTGATATAAGCATAATATTTAGTGATATGAAAGTCATCTAGAAGTGTATATACTAAACAAGAACAACTTTTAAAACATAAAATGAAGTAGATACTGAGGAAGACAAAAGCTCATTACTGCTGCTTTTCATTAGTTGGCTTTTGTATTTTGTTTAAAAAATATATACATATAACTATTCAAATCTTTAGGTATTATAAATATTATTTCAGCAAATTTGATTTAATTTAGCAAATTATTTGGTGCTTTCATAATCATATAACTATTACCTGGAGGGCTATCTGGTGTTAGTAAAGGGCAACACATTATTGAAAACAAATCCAGAATATTAACTTTATAGGAGGATTTAAATTACCTTAGAAACTCCAAGATGCTTTGTTGACTTTCATTAAACAATTTTATAAAATTTTATTGAGGACCTACTGTGTGTCATGCAATTTTTAGCTGCTGAAGTCATAACAGTATATAATACAGACAGGATTCCTGCCTTATTATTTTAAAAAATAGCTGAAATTGACTTACGCAGATTATCAAAGTAATTCACTTTCTTTTCCTGGTGTTGACCTTTCTGTGTTCTACAAAAGGTAACATATCTTATTTTTAAATCTGTATGAATTATCCAGTACAAACTAGTCATGTGGAATATTTCATTAGGCAAAAACTGTCAGTTCTTACATAGTAGATGATATTCATGTTTCACATTCACTATAACAATTCTGTTTCCCTACAGTATTTTATTAGAAAGATGCCATCTCTTAAAGTGTCAGCAAAAGGGAAACATAAGGACATAATAAAATTAATGCAGACTTTTAAAGCAAGTACAAGTCTTCAATAGGTTANATAGTATCATACTATTTACCTGTACTAAGGACATATTCAGACAAAATATGCATATCATAAGAACTTATACAAATAAAAAGATAAACATTAAGGACATTAGAATTGTGGTATGGTAATGGTAGAGAATGAAGATTTAAGTGTTATGAAATATGAGAATAAAAGAATAGATTAAAATTTCAAATGTAACTATATTTGAAAACAGGGGCAACAGTGCAAGATTATAAAATATTCTCATGGATCACAATTAGATTTCAATATAATTTACAGTGATCAAGAAAGCCTGATATAAGCATAATATTTAGTGATATGAAAGTCATCTAGAAGTGTATATACTAAACAAGAACAACTTTTAAAACATAAAATGAAGTAGATACTGAGGAAGACAAAAGCTCATTACTGCTGCTTTTCATTAGTTGGCTTTTGTATTTTGTTTAAAAAATATATACATTTAACTATTCAAATCTTTAGATATTATAAATATTTTTTCAGCAAATTTGATTTAATTTAGCAAATTATTTGGTGCTTTCATAATCATATAACTATTACCTGGAGAGCTATCTGGTGTTAGTAAAGGGCAACACATTATTGAAAACAAATCCAGAATATTAACTTTATAGGAGGATTTAAATTACCTTAGAAACTCCAAGATGCTTTGTTGACTTTCATTAAACAATTTTATAAAATTTTATTGAGGACCTACTGTGTGTCATGCAATTTTTAGCTGCTGAAGTCATAACAGTATATAATACAGACAGGATTCCTGCCTTATTATTTAAAAAAATAGCTGAAATTGACTTACGCAGATTATCAAAGTAATTCATTTTCTTTTCCTGGTGTTGACCTTTCTGTGTTCTACAAAAGATAACATATCTTATTTTTAAATCTGTATGAATTATCCAGTACAAACTAGTCATGTGGAACATTTCATTAGGCAAAAACTGTCAGTTCTTACATAGTAGATGATATTCATGTTTCACATTCACTATAACAATTCTGTTTTCCTACAGTATTTTATTAGAAAGATGCCATCTCTTAAAGTGTCAGCAAAAGGGAAACATAAGGACATAATAAAATTAATGCAGACTTTTAAAGCAAGTACAAGTCTTCAATAGGTTAGCATTAGGGAATGACTTCAGCTCCCAGAGACTTTGTTGTCATGTCTTTTAATCATTACTTTTCTCTCTGATATATTATCTTCACTGATGTTTCAATAAACTAAATTTACTCAAGTCCTCTTGTGCAAAACCTCTGATAACTAAGCTTACTTTAAAACCTTGTTTTCTATGGTGTTATAAAATGATTAATCAGAGGGTTGATACACATGAAAAGAAAATTACTTCCATTAGCCAATACTTAATATGCCCCCAAATTTTCCTAAATAAATCCTTTTAGATTATCCAAAGCAGTACTTGGATGCAACCTCAAAAACAACAGAATGAACTTTGCTCATTTCCCAGGCAAACTACTCAGTATCACAGTAATCCAAGTCTATACCCCAACAACTAAAGCTGAAGTTGAATGGTTCTATGAAAATCTATAAGGTGTTCTAGAATTAACACCAGAAAAAGATGTCCTTTTCATCATAGGGGACTGGAATGCAAAAGTAGGAAGTCAAGAGAACCCAGAGTCACAGGCAACTTTGCCCTTGGAGTACAAAACGTAGCAGAGCAAAAGCTAACAGAGTGTTGTCAAGAGTACACACTGGTCATGGCAAACACCCTCTTCCAACAACACAAGAGATGACTCCACACATGGACATCACCAGATGGTTACTACCAAAATCAAATTGATTATATTCTTTGCAGCCAAATGGTGAAGCAAAAATAAGACCAGGAGCTGACTGTGGCTCAGATCATGAACTCCTTATTGCCAAATTCAGACTTAAACTGAAGAAAGTAAGGAAAACCACTAGGCCATTCAAGTATGAACTAAATCAAATCTCTTATGGTTATACCGTAGAAGTGATAAATAGAATCCAGGGATTAGATCTGATAGAGTGCCTGAAAAACTATGGATGGAAGTTCATCACATTGTAAGAAGGCGATGGTCAAGACCATCCATAAAGAAGAAAAATGCAAAAAGGTAAAATGGTTGTCTGAGGAGGCCTTACTGAGAAAAGAATAGAAACAAAAGGCAAGGAGAAAGGGAAAGATATATCCATCTGAAAGTAGTGTTCCAAAGAATAGCAAGGAGAAATAAAAAAGACTTCCTAAGTGAACAATGCAAAGAAATAAAGGAAAACAATAGAATGGGAAAGACTAGAGATTTAGAGATACCAAGGGAGTATTTCATGCAAAGATGGACATAATAAAGGACAGAAAGAGTATGAACCCAACAGAAGATGAAAATATTAAAAAGAGGTAGCAGGGATACCCAGAAGAACTATACAAAAAGATCATAATGAACCAGATAACCATGATGGTGTGACCACTCACCTAGAGTCAGACATCCTGGAGTACGAAGTCAAGCGGGTGTTAGGTAGCATCACTATGAACAAAGCTAGTGAGGTGATGGGATTCCAGCTGAGCTATTTAAAAATCATAAAAGGTAATGCTATGAAAGTTCTGCTCTCAATTATGCCATCAATTCGGAAAAGTCAGCAGTGGCCACAGGACTGGAAAAGGTCAGTTTTCGTTTCAATCTCAAAGAAAGGCAATGACAAAGAATGTTCAAACTACCACAAAATTGCACTCATTTCACATGCTTAGAAAGTAATGCTTAAGATTTTTCCAAGCTACACGTCAATGGTATATGAATTGAGAACTTCCAGATGTTCAAGCTGGGTTTGGAAAAAGCAGAGAAACCAGAGATCAAATTGCCAACATCTGCTGGATCATCAAAAAAGCAAGAGAGTTCCAGGAAAACATCTATTTCTGCTTTATTGGCTATGCCAAAGCCTTTGATTGTGTGGATCATAACAAACTGTGGAAAATTCAAGAGATGGGAAAACAAGATCACCTTACCTACCTCCTGAGAAATCTGTATACAGGTCAAGAAGTAACAGTTAGGACCAGACATGGAACAACAGACTGGTTCCAAATCAGGAAAGGAGTACATCAAGGCTCTGTATTGTCATTCTGCTTATTTAACTTATATGCACAGTACATCATGTGAAATACCAGGCTGGATGAAGCACAGGCTGGAATCAAGATTGCTGGGAGAAATATCAGTCACCTCAGATATGCAGATGACACCATCATTATACCTGAAAGTGATGAGGAACTGAAGAGCTTCTTGACAAAAGTGAAAGAGGAGAGTGAAAAAGCTGGCTTAAAACTCAAAGTTAAAAAAAAAAATCATGTCATCCAGTCCCATCACTTCATGGCAAATAGATGGGGAAACAATGATCGAATTTACTTTTGGGGGCTCCAAAATCACTTCAGATGGTGACTGCAGCCATGAAATTAAAAGACACTTAGTCCTTGGAAGAAAAGTATGACCAACCTAGACAGCATATTAAAAAGCAGAAACATTTCTTTGCTGACAAATGTCCATCTAGTCAAAGCTATGTTTTTTCCCAGTAGTCAATGTATGGATGTGAGAGTTGGACCATAAAAAAGACTGACTGACTGCCGAAGAATGGATGCTTTTGAATGTAGTGTTGAGGAAGACTCTTGACAGTCCCTTGAACTGCAAGGAGATCAAACCATTCATTCCTAAAGCAAATCAGCCCTGAATATTCATTGGAAGGACTGATGCTGAAGCTCCAATACTTTGGCCACCTGATATGAAGAACTAACTCATTAGAAAAGAGTCACCCTAAAGTCACAGTTGATAGGTCAGCCCTTTAGCAAACCATAAAGTCAGAAGTGATAGGACACTCTATTCAGTGAAGTGTTGGACAGTTGCCTTTTCATAAGAAAATAAAGTAAAACAGTATCTTTATCTCTCCACTTTCCTTTCTCCTCTCTGCTTACCTACCTCTCCATGCTTAATTGTGGAAACTAAATCGTAAATACTATTAAAAACAAATATAGTGAAGTATCTTATTCACTCAGGGTTGAAAGGGATTTCTCAAACAAGATGTAAAATGGAGACTGAAATGATGAGAGAGAAGCATATTTGTATTCAAGTTCAGAAATTATTTTTTGAAAGAAGGCTTAGCAATCCATTTTTACAAAGTATGGCTGCTGTGAAAATATGTCTCAAATCACAAATGGCTTGATAAGCTGGAAATTGGCCAACAACCCCAGATGCTGCAGGGTGAAAGCCATCACCCAGCTCATGAAAGGCCATACTTCCTGCCAGATTCTCAGGCCAGTGACCAAGTATGGCCAGATACAAGAGCCAGTACTTTCCTGGAGACAGTAGACTCCAACAAGAACTTGTTTGGCTTGAGGACTCCCCAATACTTTTGCTAAAACTTTTTCAGAATTGCTTCACAGTCTAATCCATTTCCTATTCATCCTCCTTTCTCTTCCTCTTAGCTACTCTAGATTAGATCTGCCACCTGGTTTGACAGATCTCCCAGCCTCCTCTGGCTCTGGTCTCAGTTTTTCTACACACTTATGTCCCTCTCTTACTTAGCTCAGCTCACTTATGTGTCTGATTCTCAAAAGACATGAACTAACACACTTTCAAATACCAAGAAATAAAAGCAGAGGTACAAGAAGAATGAAATAAAACTTAACATTAATTTTTGTCTGTAAGATGTAATAAAAAACAAATGTCCAAAAATTATCATAGAAGCATGACTTAACTCACACATTTTGGANAAAAAAAAAAATCATGTCATCCAGTCCCATCACTTCATGGCAAATAGATGGGGAAACAGTGATCGAATTTACTTTTGGGGGCTCCAAAATCACTTCAGATGGTGACTGCAGCCATGAAATTAAAAGACACTTAGTCCTTGGAAGAAAAGTATGATCAACCTAGACAGCATATTAAAAAGCAGAAACATTTCTTTGCTGACAAATGTCCATCTAGTCAAAGCTATGTTTTTTCCCAGTAGTCAATGTATGGATGTGAGAGTTGGACCATAAAAAAGACTGACTGACTGCCGAAGAATGGATGCTTTTGAATGTAGTGTTGAGGAAGACTCTTGACAGTCCCTTGAACTGCAAGGAGATCAAACCATTCATTCCTAAAGCAAATCAGCCCTGAATATTCATTGGAAGGACTGATGCTGAAGCTCCAATACTTTGGCCACCTGATATGAAGAACTAACTCATTAGAAAAGAGTCACCCTAAAGTCACAGTTGATAGGTCAGCCCTTTAGCAAACCATAAAGTCAGAAGTGATAGGACACTCTATTCAGTGAAGTGTTGGACAGTTGCCTTTTCATAAGAAAATAAAGTAAAACAGTATCTTTATCTCTCCACTTTCCTTTCTCCTCTCTGCTTACCTACCTCTCCATGCTTAATTGTGGAAACCAAATCGTAAATACTATTAAAAACAAATATAGTGAAGTATCTTATTCACTCAGGGTTGAAAGGGATTTCTCAAACAAGATGTAAAATGGAGACTGAAATGATGAGAGAGAAGCATATTTGTATTCAAGTTCAGAAGTTATTTTTTGAAAGAAGGCTTAGCAATCCATTTTTACAAAGTATGGCTGCTGTGAAAATATGTCTCAAATCACAAATGGCTTGATAAGCTGGAAATTGGCCAACAACCCCAGATGCTGCAGGGTGAAAGCCATCACCCAGCTCATGAAAGGCCATACTTCCTGCCAGATTCTCAGGCCAGTGACCAAGTATGGCCAGATACAAGAGCCAGTGCTTTCCTGGAGACAGTAGACTCCAACAAGAACTTGTTTGGCTTGAGGACTCCCCAATACTTTTGCTAAAACTTTTTCAGAATTGCTTCACAGTCTAATCCATTTCCTATTCATCCTCCTTTCTCTTCCTCTTAGCTACTCTAGATTAGATCTGCCACCTGGTTTGACAGATCTCCCAGCCTCCTCTGGCTCTGGTCTCAGTTTTTCTACACACTTATGTCCCTCTCTTACTTAGCTCAGCTCACTTATGTGTCTGATTCTCAAAAGACATGAACTAACACACTTTCAAATACCAAGAAATAAAAGCAGAGGTACAAGAAGAATGAAATAAAACTTAACATTAATTTTTGTCTGTAAGATGTAATAAAAAACAAATGTCCAAAAATTATCATAGAAGCATGACTTAACTCACACATTTTGGAAGAAAACTAATAACCATTAAATAAGCCTGTATCACCTATATCAGTGGTTGACTAACTTTTTAAATAAACAGCTAGATAATAAATATGTTTGCTTCCTTCTGCCAAGTGGCAAAATTGAGAGTGTTATATAGGTACTTGCTGTTTAGTCCCTAACTCGTGTCTTATGACTTCCACCAGACTCCTCTGTCCATGGGATTCTCCAGGAAAGAATACTGGAGTGGGTTGCCATTTCCTGCTCCAGGGGAGCTTCCTGACCCAAGGATTGGACTTATGTCTCTGGCACTGGCAGGCAGATTCTTCACCACTGAGCCACCAGGGAAGCCCGAGATAGATATAAGTACTTCAAAGACAATTAAAATGTACCAATTTAAAAATGTAAAAAAAAAAATTGCTCCTGGAAAAGACAGAGAAGGAGAATAAAAATAAAAAGAAGGAGGGGTAAGGGGAGGAGAAGGAAGGGAAGAAAAAGGGGGAAGAAAGAAGAGAATAAGGAGGGGGGATTCAGGGAGGAGGAGGAAGTTGAAGGTCATGATAGAAAAGATAGTTGAGGGGCAGTCCAAAGATGGCAGAGGAATAGGAGACCACTTTCTCCCTCACTAATTCATCAAAAGAACATTTTGACACTGAGTAAATTCCACAAAACAACTTCTGAATGCTGGCAGAGGACACCAGGCATCCAGCAAAGCAGATCATTGGCTTCAAAAACATGTAGGAAAAAACATAAAAGACGGAAAAAGAGACAAAGGAGGTAGGGAGGGAGCTCCGTCCCAGGAAAGGAATCACGTCCCGGGAAGAGACTCTTAAAAAGAGAGGTTTCCAAACACCAGGAAACATTCTTGCAGCCAAGTCTGTGGTGAGCCTTGGAAGCACAGAGGGTAGACCAGTTAGACCTAATTGATATCTATAGGACATTTTACCCCAAAACAATGAATTTCACCTTTTTTCTCAAGTGCTCACAGAACCTTCTCCAGGATAGATCATATCCTGGGCCATAAATCTAACCTTGATAAATTCAAAAAAATCGAAATTATTCCAAGCATCTTCTCTGACCATAATGCACTAAGGTTAGATCTCAACTATAGGAGAAAAACTATTAAAAATTCCAACATTTGGAGGGTGAACAACACCCTTCTGAATAATCAACAAATCACAGAAGAAATCAAAAAAGAAATCAAAATATGCATAGAAATGAATGAAAATGAAAACACAACTAACCAAAACCTGTGGGACACTATAACAGCAGTGCTAAGAGGAAAGTTCATTGCAATACAAGTAAACCTCAAGAAACAAGAAAAAAGTCAAATAAATAACCTAATTCTACACCTAAAGCAACTAGAAAAGGAAGAAATAGAGAACCCCAGAGTTGGTAAAAGGAAAGAAATCTTAAAAATTAGGGCAGAAATAAATGCAAAAGAAACAAAAGAGACCATAGCAAAAATCAACAAAGGAAAAAGCTGGTTCTTTGAAAGGATAAATAAAATTGACAAACCATTAGCCAGACTCATCAAGAAACAAAGAGAAAAAAATCAAATCAA
>SJYW01044562.1:264463-295254 GCA_006410735.1 Raphicerus campestris
ACAGGGCACAATTGTTATTATTTATTAATGATAATTATTGGTTATTACTTTGCCACATCTTTTGTTCTTCTTGGCTTTGTGTCTTTACTAATGTGATCTTTCTTTAATTAAAAATATTTTTTTACAGGTACATTGAGGTTAGAAAATAAGGAAAAAAATGTAAGGAAATAGCAATGTATGCAGAGTTTAAAAGCTCACCCATAAGCTCACTGACCACTGACCATATTTTGTGTATGTGTTTCTCAAATGGGAGGGCTCAGTCTTTCCTCTTACTGTCGGAGAAAGCCTCAGCTCATTCAGTTCAACCTGCCTCCTGTGTTTCTTCCCTGTAAGAAATACAGAGAAGAATTTCCAAAGAAAACTGAAGACCTGAAAGACTCCTGACACTTTTGGTCACCAAACGTGTAAAGGTTTTCCCCCACGTCTAGCAGCTATCTGAGATGACTGGTGGACACCCCATAATTTAATTCAGTTTCAACACCATCTACCCAGAGAAAGTGTCCTGTTCCATGAGATTGGCCATGGAGGGGAGTCTCATGAGATTGGCCCCGCCCTGCTTCGGAATGACAGCTAAGAGATCCCCATCACTTCTGCTCGATTGGGCTCCATGATGGGGACTCCCGTCACCCCTTCCTTAAGTCTGATTAATTTACTAAGGCAGCTCACATAACTCAGGCAAATGCTTAAAGGCTGTGAGAAAGGATTCAGTAAACAGNCCCCATAATTTAATTCAGTTTCAACACCATCTACCCAGAGAAAGTGTCCTGTTCCATGAGATTGGCCATGGAGGGGAGTCCCATGAGATTGGCCCTGCCCCGCTTCGAAATGACAGCTAAGAGAGCTATTGGGCTCCACGATGGGGACTCCTGTCACCCCTTCCTTAAGTCTGATTAATTTACTAAGGCAGCTCACATAACTCAGGCAAATACTTAAAGGCTGTGAGAAAGGATTCAGTAAACAGCCAGCTGGAGGGGTATGTAGGGGAGGTCTGGGAGGGCCTGAGTGTAGGAGCCTCTGTCCCCGTGGAACTGGGGGTGTGTTTCTCTGCTGGTGTGAATGTGCTCCCTAGTCTGGAAGCTCTCTGAACCCTGTACTTCTGGGAATTTCTGGAGGCTTCATCACATAGACACGATCAGTCATTAACTCCATTTTCCACTCCTCTCCCTTCTCACCAGAATGGGAAGGAGCTGAAAATTCCAAGACTGATTCTGGCTTGGTCTTGGCAGTGCTCCTGTGGGAGCCATCTGGGAGCCCGCTCAGAGTCACTTCAGTGGAAGAAAAGACTGTCACTCCCGGTGGCTCAGTGAGAAAGAATCTGCCTGCAGTGTGGGAGACCTGGGTTTCATCCCTGAGTCTGGAAGATTCCCTGGAGGAGGAAATGGCAACCCACTCCAGGATTCTTGCCTGGAGAATCCATGGACAGAGGAGCCTGGCAGGCTACAGTCCATGGGGTCGCAAAGTGTTGGCCACGACTGAATGACTGAGCATGCGTGCAGGAAATTACAAAGGTTTTAGCTCTGTGTCAGAAACTGGATATATTTCTCATTATCTCACCACTCCCATGATAAAAACACACAGTTTGATAAATTGCATGTTTCAAAAATCACTGTATCATGGACATTTTCCATATTAAATATTCTGCTACTAATTCCTAATGGTTGCACAAGGTTCTGTCTTTTGGCTTTATTGCATTCTAATCCCCGTAACTGTTTTGGTCTCTGTTAAAAGCAACAATAAGTAAACACTCTTATTGGAAAAAACAGCATCTTTGAATATGTCTTTTATTGTCTCTGTCTGAATAAATTCCTGAAAAAGAATGTATTGGGCCAAAAGAAAGTTACACATAATTTAAGATTTTTTAAAAATTATCCCATTGGCGTATAGTTGCTTTACAGTGATTGCTTAGTTTCTTGCTGTGCGGCAAAGTGGGTCAGCCATACATGCACACATATCCCCTGCTTTGGATTTCCTTCCCATTTAGGTCGCCACCGAGCGCTCAGGAGAGGTCTCCGTGCTGGGCAGCAGGCTCTCAGCAGCTGTCTGTCTTATACACAGTATCCACAGTGTCTGTATGTCACTCCTGATCTCCCGCATCATCTCACATTGTCTTTCCCCTTTGGTAACCATGTCCGTTTGCTACGTCTGTGTCTCTATTTCTGTTGCAAGTAAGTTCGTCTCTACCGTTTTTCTAAGTTCAGTGTACCTATGCGATGTTTGTCTTTCTCTTTCTGACTTACTTCACTCTGTGTGGCAATCTAGGTCCATCCGCGTCTCTGCACACTGTTGAGTTCCTCTGTATGTGTGGCTGAGTGAAATTCCCCTGCGTACATGTCCCTCGGCTTCTCTGTCCCTTGCTCCGCTGGTGGATGCTTAAGTCACTTCCATGTCTTGAGTATTGTAAACAGTGCTGCAGTGAACATCTCAGTTCGTGCACCTTCTCAGACCATGTTTTTCTCTGGGTTTACGCCTAGGGGTGGGATTGCTGTGCCGTGTGATAGCTCTAATTTTAGCTTTTTAAGGAACTTCCATGCTATTCTCTATAGTGGCTGCACCAATTTACCTTTCTGCCCACAGCATAGGAGGGTTTGAATGAGTGCACTTTTTTTATTTTCCCAGACAAACGCACTGTTATTGCCTATCATTGTCCATTTCACCTCATCTTCCTCAGCACCCAGGAAGGTCCAGGCACACTGGCTTTCTTCCTGTTTTTCACAACACTTGGTTTTACTCTCTTGAGGAACTTAGTACTCTTCTCTCTTTCTGGAGTTTTCTTCTCCCATGTGTCAATCGTGATAACTTATTCTGGAAAAATATAGCTCAACACCATATTAAAGTGCAGTCTTAAAATTCAAATTAGGAGACAGTTTAGCTTTCCGTTCTCTCCCTCACTCTTCAAAGGACTGTTCATTGTTTTCTTCTCTGCAGCCCCCATAGCTTGCTTTTATGTTTATTTCAGAACCTGCTGCTACATTTATACCTTCACGAAGGAGTAACATTTTAGCTTTATTCATCATTCTTATCTCTGGTTAATAAATTAATATAATTTTAAATAGTTATTAATGTATTACTTACCATTATTATAGGTTTATTTTGATGTTCTGCTAGTTTGGGAACTGAAAGTGATTTTTGACTATTTCTTTCTCCTTTTCTTTTTTATTAAGTAAGAAAAAGCTTTAAACTTATCGATTATCCTTTGCTAAAAGTTTCACTCTATCCCATGTCTTTTATCCCTAATTTCTCAATGACTGACATAANTAATCCCCGTAACTGTTTTGGTCTCTGTTAAAAGCAACAATAAGTAAACACTCTTATTGGAAAAAACAGCATTTTTGAATATGTCTTTTATTGTCTCTGTCTGAATAAATTCCTGAAAAAGAATGTATTGGGCCAAAAGAAAGTTACACATAATTTAAGATTTTTTAAAAATTATCCCATTGGCGTATAGTTGCTTTACAGTGATTGCTTAGTTTCTTGCTGTGCGGCAAAGTGGGTCAGCCATACATGCACACATATCCCCTGCTTTGGGTTTCCTTCCCATTTAGGTCGCCACCGAGCGCTCAGGAGAGGTCTCCGTGCTGGGCAGCAGGCTCTCAGCAGCTGTCTGTCTTATACACAGTATCCACAGTGTCTGTATGTCACTCCTGATCTCCCGGATCATCTCACATTGTCTTTCCCCTTTGGTAACCATGTCCGTTTGCTACGTCTGTGTCTCTATTTCTGTTGCAAGTAAGTTCGTCTCTACCGTTTTTCTAAGTTCAGTGTACCTATGCGATGTTTGTCTTTCTCTTTCTGACTTACTTCACTCTGTGTGGCAATCTAGGTCCATCCGCGTCTCTGCACACTGTTGAGTTCCTCTGTATGTGTGGCTGAGTGAAATTCCCCTGCGTACATGTCCCTCGGCTTCTCTGTCCCTTGCTCCGCTGGTGGATGCTTAAGTCACTTCCATGTCTTGAGTATTGTAAACAGTGCTGCAGTGAACATCTCAGTTCGTGCACCTTCTCAGACCATGTTTTTCTCTGGGTTTATGCCTAGGGGTGGGATTGCTGTGCCGTGTGATAGCTCTAATTTTAGCTTTTTAAGGAACTTCCATGCTATTCTCTATAGTGGCTGCACCAATTTACCTTTCTGCCCACAGCATAGGAGGGTTTGAATGAGTGCACTTTTTTTATTTTCCCAGACAAACGCACTGTTATTGCCTATCATTGTCCATTTCACCTCATCTTCCTCAGCACCCAGGAAGGTCCAGGCACACTGGCTTTCTTCCTGTTTTTCACAACACTTGGTTTTACTCTCTTGAGGAACTTAGTACTCTTCTCTCTTTCTGGAGTTTTCTTCTCCCATATGTCAATCGTGATAACTTATTCTGGAAAAATATAGCTCAACACCATATTAAAGTGCAGTCTTAAAATTCAAATTAGGAGACAGTTTAGCTTTCCGTTCTCTCCCTCACTCTTCAAAGGACTGTTCATTGTTTTCTTCTCTGCAGCCCCCATAGCTTGCTTTTATGTTTATTTCAGAACCTGCTGCTACATTTATACCTTCACGAAGGAGTAACATTTTAGCTTTATTCATCATTCTTATCTCTGGTTAATAAATTAATATAATTTTAAATAGTTATTAATGTATTACTTTCCATTATTATAGGTTTATTTTGATGTTCTGCTAGTTTGGGAACTGAAAGTGATTTTTGACTATTTCTTTCTCCTTTTCTTTTTTATTAAGTAAGAAAAAGCTTTAAACTTATCGATTATCCTTTGCTAAAATTTTCACTCTATCCCATGTCTTTTATCCCTAATTTCTCAATGACTGACATAAAATTGAATGAATGGATTTTCAACTAGATTGTTCTTATTATTGATAATTTCCATAGAGTATGTAATTTGGAAGCATTTTAAATTAATTTTTTAAAGAAAATGTTTCCACATTTCTAGTTCCTGCATTTTTGTATTATACTTAATTATTATTTCAAAAAGACAACTGAGCTTTTACAATTTCTGCCCTTTGAAATTTACACTATTGTTTACAGCTCAATGTGAGATAAATATTTATAAACATTCTGTGAGTACTGGGGAGATTGTATATCCTCCACAGGGTAAAAGCTTAGGTATCTATTTTTTACAGATCTATCATATTTATCATTCAGTTCAGTTCATTTCAGTCATTCAATCATGTCTGACTCTTTACGACCCTGTGGACTGTATAGCATGCCAGGTCTCCCTGTCCATCACCAAGGCCTGGAGTTTACTCAAACTCATGTCCTTTGAGTCGGTGATGCCATCCAACCATCTCATCCTCTGTTGTCCCCTTCTCCTCCCGCCTCAATCTTTACCAGCATCAGAGTCTTTTCCAGTGAGTCAGTCCTTCACATCAGATTGCCAAAGTATATTTATCATTCATGTCTTTTAATCAAATCTATTTTTACCTCAATTGTTAATTTTGATTTAAGATTCTTAATGCTTTCTTGGTCCATGCAGTTTCCCTTGTTTATCTAAATTGTTTTGGCTTGATCATGTTTAATATTTTGAACTCCTTATGTCTAAACTATAGATGTTACCATGTCATCAATTTGTATCATTTTAACCCTTATGAACTAAAATCACTTTAATATAAATAGTGTGATTCTTACATTAAATTGTTTCCACTTGGTCTTAAAATTTTTTTGTACAGAGTATGAGTATGTGTAACTCTAGTAAGCAGTATCCACCAGAATTTCCTTTTTAAAGAAATGTGAAGAAATGAGTCTATTCATAGAGAATTTTAACTTTAAATAAGACACTTTGGTGTGTTGGATTTATTCCTTCGTGTCCACTTAGTTCTTGCTGACCATAACTATCAGTATTATTATTATTGCTAAATGGGATAAGATTTATTTATATCATTTTCACTGGTAAATATTTAAGCAATCTGATAATAGAGTATTGCCATAGTCTTGAAGTTTCAAGTTATCCAGTATATATTTGAATGAAAATAAACAGCAATGTATGACAAATTTAGAAATCCTTCTTCTCTCTCGTTTCTGAAACCCAGGTCTATTATGATAATACAATATATGCTGGTCCTCGGGAGAGTGTCACAGAATCAACATCTTGTAAGTCTTCTCTTGGCTATTTATTCTGTTTTCATGGGACATGTGCTCCTGCTTCCAATGCTTTATTATTTTACATGTGTACTCACATTTAATTATTAAATTTTCAAATTATATATTTCCATAAACATTATATTTTAAGTTGTGTGAGAAAATGTACATGCAGGTGAACATTATGTTAAGATAAGCCCTTACACGTGGCAGGCTCGGGGCCGCCCTGCGTCCTGTGGGCCCCTCTCCTGTCCGCACGCCCCTGGCCACTCCACAATGCTCAATAAATGTCATAGTGGAATATTTTGTCCTGCTGGCATTTATCTGAAAACTTGAAAGAGAGGCTCCGCTCTTGTCCTCAGTCACCTGCCTTCTGACATAAGCATGTTTGCGAGTGGAGTAAGCTGAGGGGCGGTCTGGTATCACCGGGCGTCCTACCACCATGGGGCACGNAGAAAAGGGAACCCTCTTACACTGTTGGTGTGAATGCAAACTAGTACAACCATTATGGAAAACAGTGTGGAGATTCCTTAAAAAAATTGCAAATAGAACTGCCTTATGACCCAGCAATCCCTCTGTTGGGCATACACACCGAGGAAACCAGAATTGAAAGAGACACATGTACCCAATGTTCATTGCAGTGTTGTTTATAATAGCCAGGACATGGAAACAACCTAGATGTCCATCAGCAGATGAATGGCCAAGAAAACTGTGGTACATATACACAATGGAGTATTACTCAGCCCTTAAAAAAATAAATTTGACTCAGTTCTAATGAGATGGATGAAACTGGAGCCGATTTTACAGAGTGAAGTAAGCCAGAAGGAAAAACACCAATACAGTATACTGACACATATATATGGAATTTAGAAAGATAGTAATGATGACCCTGTATGTGAGACAACAAAAGAGACACAGACGTATAGAACAGACTTTTGGCCTCTGAGGGAGAAGGAGAGGATGGNAGCCAGAAAGAAAAACACCAATACAGTATACTGACACATATATATGGAATTTAGAAAGATAGTAATGATGACCCTGTATGTGAGACAACAAAAGAGACACAGACGTATAGAACAGACTTTTGGCCTCTGAGGGAGAAGGAGAGGATGGGATGATTTGGGAGAATGGCATTGAAACGTATACTATCATGTAAGAAACGAAGTGCCAGTCTATGTTTGGTACAGGATACAGGATGCTTGGGGCTGGTGCACAGGGATGATCCAGAGAGATGACATGGGGTGGGAGGTGGGAAGGGGTTTCAGGATTGGGAGCTCGTGTATATCTGTGGCTGATTCATGTCAATGTATGGCAAAACCAATACAGTATTGTAACGTAGAATAAAGTAAAAATAAAATTAAAAAACAAAAATGATAGTTGATCAGGTTCAGACTCTAGGCTGATCCCTGACAAGGATAACAGTGAAAGCCTATGAAAGTAGTATCCAAATCTTTGGGTATCTATATAACAATTTTGAAAAATTTTTACCATCTGTACATTTTAGGATATTATCTGAAGTTTTCATCTTAAGTTTGATCCTTGCAAAGGATAAGTAATTATAATAATAAATTATAATTTAATTATAGTATATAATTAAAAATAATTACATCTAAAATTCTACTGTGCATGTCCCCTAAGACTGTTTTTATCAAAACTTTGGAGATCCAGCTTATTCAATTTGTGGAAAACATATGTCTAGTAACCCAAATGNGATGGCTAACAAACACATGAAAAGATGCTCAACATCACTCATTATCAGAGAAATGCAAATCAAGACCACAATGAGGTACCATTTCACACCAGTCAGAATGGCTGCGATCCAAAAGTCTACAAGCAATAAATGCTGGAGAGGATGTGGAGAAAAGGGAACCCTCTTACACTGTTGGTGTGAATGCAAACTAGTACAACCATTATGGAAAACAGTGTGGAGATTCCTTAAAAAAATTGCAAATAGAACTGCCTTATGACCCAGCAATCCCTCTGTTGGGCATACACACCGAGGAAACCAGAATTGAAAGAGACACATGTACCCAATGTTCATTGCAGTGTTGTTTATAATAGCCAGGACATGGAAACAACCTAGATGTCCATCAGCAGATGAATGGCCAAGAAAACTGTGGTACATATACACAATGGAGTATTACTCAGCCCTTAAAAAAATAAATTTGACTCAGTTCTAATGAGATGGATGAAACTGGAGCCGATTTTACAGAGTGAAGTAAGCCAGAAGGAAAAACACCAATACAGTATACTGACACATATATATGGAATTTAGAAAGATAGTAATGATGACCCTGTATGTGAGACAACAAAAGAGACACAGACGTATAGAACAGACTTTTGGCCTCTGAGGGAGAAGGAGAGGATGGGATGATTTGGGAGAATGGCATTGAAACGTATACTATCATGTAAGAAACGAAGTGCCAGTCTATGTTTGGTACAGGATACAGGATGCTTGGGGCTGGTGCACAGGGATGATCCAGAGAGATGACATGGCGTGGGAGGTGGGAAGGGGTTTCAGGATTGGGAGCTCGTGTATATCTGTGGCTGATTCATGTCAATGTATGGCAAAACCAATACAGTATTGTAAAGTAGAATAAAGTAAAAATAAAATTAAAAAACAAAAATGATAGTTGATCAGGTTCAGACTCTAGGCTGATCCCTGACAAGGATAACAGTGAAAGCCTATGAAAGTAGTATCCAAATCTTTGGGTATCTATATAACAATTTTGAAAAATTTTTACCATCTGTACATTTTAGGATATTATCTGAAGTTTTCATCTTAAGTTTGATCCTTGCAAAGGATAAGTAATTATAATAATAAATTATAATTTAATTATAGTATATAATTAAAAATAATTACATCTAAAATTCTACTGTGCATGTCCCCTAAGACTGTTTTTATCAAAACTTTGGAGATCCAGCTTATTCAATTTGTGGAAAACATATGTCTAGTAACCCAAATGACAAAGCTAGTCCTATATTTCTCAAATTCAGACTCACTTCATATCTGAAAAACACAGACACACACACACAAAACAGATGACTTCGCTTTCATTTCAAATGTCATGTTAAGAAGCATCACTTTTAAACCCATCTCTGTCCTGATGTTTAATTCTAAGTGATTGGTAGCCAGATGAATCTATAGATAGATGTGGGCTTCCCAGGTGGTGCTAGTGGTAAAGAACTCATCTGGCAGTGTAAGAGATATAAGAGACACTCGTTAGATCCCTGGGTCAGGAAGATACCCTGGAGGAGGACATGGAACCCACTTCAGTATTCTTGCCTGGAGAATCACATGGACAGAGGAGCTTTGCAGGCTAGAAAACATAGGGTTGCAAGGAGTCTAACATGACTAAAATGACTTCACATGCCATGTTGCGGCTGCTAAGTCACTTTGGTCGTGTCCAACTCTGTGCCCACCAGGCTCCCCCGTCCCTGGGATTCTCCAGGCAAGAACACTGGAGTGGGCTGCCACTTCCTTCTCCAATGCATGAAAGTGAAAAGTGAAAGTGAAGTTGCTCAGTCGTGTCCAACTCTTACCATACATAGCTGTATAAATAGAGGCAGGCTGATGAACAGATACTTGCTAGACAGGGAGGCAGACAGATGCATGAACAGTTAGAAAAATTTTTTTCTTTTTTGAATTTTTTTCCCTCTTTATGTGCTTCAGAGATTTTTTAAACCCTGGGACTGTGCTACAATAGGATGTGGAATCTATTGGTGAAAATTGCCCTGTTCCTCTTCTAGCAGAAGGATTCTGAAAAGAGACGTGGGAGTGGGAAAGCCACACAGATTCTTTGCTAGGTCATATGAGTTTGGGAAAGGGTACATATGGAAGATAATAGCCTCTAATTCTATTTTTGCCCAGGTATCTACAAACACACACACACACATCAAAAGTGATTTATTACCTCCATATTGACAAAACACGCTAATATGAAAACCACTGGTCTCAGAGCCTAAGTACTTCATTTATAACAGTATAGTTTAACACAAGAAGAGTTTGTTGTTTGTGGTAGTGGTTTGAATAGATATGTATGTAAATCTGAGCTTAAGGATTGAGGCAATTCTGTAATGCTGGACATCTGTTTCTTTCTCTCATCCAGTTGCTATGCTGTATAAATATCAGTAGTAGGAGATTCTCATTGTTCAATCCCCTCTTCTATCAACCTTCTGCAAGAATAAACCCTAATACGGGGAGATACTCTGCCAGCAGGGCCTGTGGTTTACAGTGAACCACAGGTTACTAATTGCTTAACGTTTTTTCCTACTTAAAACCTCCAAGAAAGAATGAGACCACCCTGAGGAAACCATGGGATGTCAAAAGAAGGATATGATTTCCCATCTCTTATATGGATGTAAACATTCAAATGTCAAGTTAAGTTAGGAATCTTTAAAATTGTATTTTTCTACAAAACACATCACTGAGAGCATGTTTTCACTGAATATAACACAAGTTATCATATGTTGTTTAAATACTAATAAAAATAAATTAGCTTTTATATGAGTAGTATAGCATGCAATAAGAATGCAGGATGTTCTTCTTGAGTTCTATTAGAGTTAATAGAACAGTCAACTCTCCTCTGAACATTCACTAAGGATCTCTTGTACAACTGAACAGTTTTTTTTAAAGCCCTAAAGATCTAGATATAAATGAAAAATATAAGAAAAAAACATTGTCATTGGAATTACTAAAAATATGCTTTGATAAAATCTCCCATTAAAAAGTGATAGAACATGACTAGATGACTTCCCAGTCTCATTAGCTTAAACATGATTTTACAATAAACAGAGGCTTCTACAAAATGCAGTTTGCAGGGAGTATTCAAAACAAACATGACAATTTCCACTGCTGTTTCCAGAACAGCCGAATGGGTAGTGAAACCCAGCACCCCACAGAAACCTGCCTGAGCCCAAGGCCATCAGTGTTCTAATTTGTATCTTTTGAAAATAAACTGACTTGTCAGAATACATGTAATTCATCTCTTTTCCTGTTGTTCAGCCATCCAGTCATGTCTAACTCTGCCAACACCATGGACTAGAGCACTGAAGCACACTCTTATACAAATAGTCTAACCTCTAGTGCTTACTAAGCATTATAGACATGGCATATCATTTTTAAGTACCCATTGTGTATATATTTTTATGTACTCTTAATAAACATATTTTTGCTGTTTCACTTAGTGAATTCAGGTTAATGTACATTGTAGTAAAAGCTTATAAACAAACAGCTTATAAACAAATTCCTAGCAAAAAAAAACAGCTATTTTTGCCATTGTATATTTTAAAAGGCATGCCTGAATGCTTTACTGAATTATAAAAGTACATAAAAGCTTTATCATTGTTTTATTAAAGGACTAGATGCATGGGGTCGCTGAGAGTCGGACACGACTGAAGCGACTTAGCAGCAGCAGCATAAAAATAAGTGACTTCCCTGGTGCTACTCCATAAATAAAATTGATCTCCCTAGTAATAAATGATCTCTCTGCTTCTTTTGTGGTCTTGTTTCTCAGCCTTTGATTACAAGACACTTGGTATTGCGTTGTAATCAGTATGACATAGATTTTGGCCCGATCTCTGTCTCTAGAAGAACTTCCCTATTTAATGGAGAAGTTGTACTTGTTTCATTCCTTCTAAAGTTCTCCACTCCTGGTCAAATTTGTGTCTCTGAAAAGTGTGCATTTTGGAATGCTTCCTTCCATCAGTCAATGCCTGAAGAAAGGTATTTGGAATGAGACTTCCCTAGAGATTGGACACATCAATGTACATGTGACCTATTAAGCAGCGCTAGTCAGAATGTGCACACACACACACACACACACACACACACACACACACGTATATCAACCAGAAATTATTAATGCATGAAAATGGAAAACAGGTTCAATGGAAAGGGTCCATTATCTAACAAATGATCTGCTTTCAAAGCACATTAAAATCCTACAAATCTTAGCAGGACTGCTTTATTAGAGAACAGTTGCTTTGCTTCTGGAATCACTGTTTCAGAAGCAGAGTGTCTCATTTCACTTGCGATTTTATAATGAGACTCAAACCAACATGAAAGAGTGGCATATTTGTTTTCTGAAGGATATTCCCCAGGCATGCCCAAAGCCAGCCTGGCTTCCTGTCTGTGCCATTGTTTGCATATTTTGTAAATATCACTTGAGTTTTTCTGTATCCTATCACAAACTCTCAATTTCCAGATGACCTCCCAAATCTACTGCACCGCAAATGCTGCTTTGTATCTTGAAAGATACAGTTTTTAGATTTAAAAAATATTCTCTTCAACAAAGGTCACCTAAACACCATTCTTACAAAGGGGAGACATTTCTACTGTGTATTCTATCTCCATTTTGATTGCGGGCTGCCTGCTGCCTACTTTGCATTCTATTCTCTAAAAGGCTTATTAATGGGGTCTAGAGGGAGGCTGTCAGAAATGGCAGACCGAATCAAGGGATTTTCCTTCAACATCCAAATGACACACTGAAGCTAGAGAATTAAACAGATGACTAACCAGTGCCCTTTTGTCTGAAGATGAAGGTGGGTTTGCCAACTTGCAAACCAATGACTGACATTTGGGTGGATTAAACCATCCTGCTATTGTACTGCTAGTTTATAATCACTACTGCTTTCTGGATCTCAAGTGCTTCAACAAAAGCCTTCTCAGTTCTTAGAGTCATGTTTGTAGAAACCCTCAGCTGAGCCTGTGCTGTAAACATTTATCCACCAAGAAGCAGTGCTCTGACACTAACTGAGAAGAAGCGCTGGCTTCTAGGTATTTAATTAAAACATAAAGGGAAAAAAGCTTTCATGTCAACATTCACAAGTACTTTCCTATAGCTGAGGGTTGCTATAATTGAGTTTCCCTGTAAATGCATTCCTCCCCTCCCTAGCCTTCTCTGAGAACAGCAATAGCTTGAGGTTCACTTTGCCTCACGCTGTTAGTTGTGGCTTTGAGACTTTGCCCCATGCTGTCCTTTTCCTGATTCTCTCAATCTGGTTGTTAGCTTTAATTTCTAAAATCAAGATTGGATGGCAACAAGGGGCTTTAATGAAGAGTGAAAAAGTCATTTGTTAAACAGCATTAAGAATTCTTATTTGCACTGCTGTATAATGTGGTCAAGCTGAATGCTTTCTGCTTTTATGAATCATTCAATTTTCCTTGCCACATAATTAATGTTAATAAGAAGGCATTGTATAGGAGCTTAATTAATCATAATAGATGCTGACTCTAGTGTAGGTTCCTAGGGTGCCACCACTTTCATTTTAAGGTACTGTGAGTACCACGTATTATAAGAAAGGATGGAGAATGAATTACATATGGTCATTTGATTGTTGACCAAGTTCACACAATGGAAGTACTTGGTTTCCCCTTAAAAGTTCCATTTTTCAGCAAAAAGACAGTAAAAGAGATATCTAGTAATGCCATATTAGTGAACCTTTCTGAAGAGTATCATTTCTAAAAGAACATTTTTAAGCTACTCTGCACCTTGGACCATTGAATGTAATAAAGGGAGATTGCCCATGCAATTCTCTTTAATGCATCAAGTCAATTGAGAGGAGCTTTATTCCCCTTTCATAAAATGTAAAGATACAGCCTTCACTAAACATCTTAAACCAATCAAGATGGCAGCAGCCAAGTGTTTCAGGGAAGACACAAAGTGGTGATAGCATCTCTGTTAAACTTATGTTTCATATTCAAAAGTGAGTCATTTTTAGGATTCAACATATTTCCTCTAAAGATGACATAACTAGGTCTTTTGCTTCAAATTCATAATTTAAAATAGTGAAATTTACTTGACATGAACAAGTTAACATTTCAGTTCAACAAGTACTCTTTGAGGATATGGTAAGTTGGTACCATTGTCCTAAAAAGTAGAAATATACAATAATGTAAATAGACACACACAAAAAACCACATGATGGCCAATTTGTAGGAATTAGTTTTCTTAGAAAAAGATTTTATAAAGAACAAATAAAATGTAGGCTATGTGTATGTGCTAAATTTTAAGCAATGTAGATGATAACTAGTGTAATATTACAGCAGGGTAAAGGTGGGTAGAAGAGCATGCCAGGCTGTGCTCCTCTTCTGCAATCCTTCTAGCTCATGCAACAAGTCCTAGATCCATTCAAAACTCAAACAAGTGAGAATCAAGTCCACTTTTGCTATAGTCACACTCTGATGGGTTCCTTAAGATTTTCTTTTGTATTTGAGTCTCTGCCTTGATGAACTGCCATTTACTTGAGTTCTGAAATTTCTTTCCTACCATACTTTCATCAGTCTTGCCTTTAATCCTGTCCTTAAGGCATACATGTTTCTATCACTTGTATAGCCCTATTAATGACAAACACTTGTCTGCTTCAGCATCAGCATCATTTTAAGATTCCTGTCTGTTTTCTCGCCATGCTGAACTCTGACCTCCTATCAATGTGAATATCTATCATTGCTTGTAAATGCCATTTCCTGTTTGTGTCAAATTTATCTGACTTACTACCAATAAAAATCTGTAATGAGTATGACCAATTCCCCACAATACATGTTTGTTCTGGCCATTATACTATCAACTTACGGTTAATCTATAGTATATTTCCTCTAATATAGTACCCCTCAGTGTTTTCCCTCTAAGACAGGAAATGAGAAAGAATCACTTGGAATAAAAGAACTTTCAATGAGACCCCCTCATTTAACATTATTCTGTTTTTATCTCCAAGAAAGTAGATTTCCCTTTGGCTTATCCATTTCAACACCAGTCTCTGTCTAATAACCACCATTCCTGACATCTGTCTCATCATCTAGTTTATCATCTATACTTACTTATTTTTTGGTCATTAAATTACCTTTTGGAATTTTAGTACAATTCAATAAACACTAACTGGACACCTACCACTCACAGGCAGTGTGCTAAGTATGGGAAATACAAAGATAAAAACACTTGCTTCTGACTCTGCTAAAGTTGCCATCTAATGAAGTTGTGGGGCCCTAAATGGGAAACCTTAAAAACAAAGGGGCTAGCTTTGCAGTCGAAAACCTAAGATGGTGCCTGGCGGAAGAGATGGGGGCAGGGTCTATGTTGTCTGTCAAAGTTTTTGATTGGCTCTCTTGATTTCTGTGCTCATAGACAGTGTGTGATCTCCATAGACTCCTGTTATAATGAAGGGACATGACAATTTGACCTTTAACATGATTGGTACAACTATGGAAAGTCCCTCCTAAAACCCTCCTGTTTGTCTATATAAGCTGGGAGTTTGCAACAATAAACCGGAACTGCTTCGGAACCCCTGTCGCGTCTGATTGTCTCTCGCTCGCCGAGGGGCTGGGTTGGCGGACAGCAGGCTCACTTCTCCTCGGGACCCCTCGGCTTTGCTGAGGGAAGTTCCACTGCCTCTACTCTTTCTGCGGAGCACCCCCCGCAGAAGTCACCTCAAAGCTGAAATTAACTCACTTTCTATCCTCTTGATCTTGCAACCACTTTTACTCTCCCTACTAGTTGCAAATGGCCACCTTCACTGGTAAATAACCATACATGATTCAACTTTCAAGAAGGCAATTGCTGACAACTGTCTTGAGTATTTCCAGGACTAATTCCCTGAACTGGAGCTTGAAAGATTCATTTTAACCAAGCAGTGGGTGTGATATTTAGTGATATAAAAATGATACAAAAACTAAATACAGCATAATGCATACCCAACTTAATTTTTTTTTTTTCTATACAAAGCAGGATTGTTCATCCCAAAGGTACCTGACTGAAGTAAGACATGGGAGCCAAATATAGTGTGCATTCTCCTCTCCTATGTACACATCCTAGCTTGTAATTACATCTGATCGGGAAGGACATTTTTTTCTAATTTATCTAAAAATAATTTTTTCCTTATTTGTCCAAAGGGGCATAAAAGCAAGCTGCACATTGAGCCTAATGATTACTATTTAAATCTTTAGTATTCTTAACAATCAAAATTCTCAAAAAGGTTTATGACACTTACTGTATCCATTTTTTCACTTCCCATTTATTATAACCCACTCCACTCTGGGTTTTATACCATTCATTTGACCTTTTCCCAAGACCCATCACCAACTTTTGTGTTTCAATATTTAATGAATACTTTTCTATGTGCACCTAACTTAAGATCCTTAGTAATGGGCACAGTTGGTCATTCTCTTTAACAAAACAAACAAAAAGTCTTCTTTCTCATCTTCTGGGAGATAGGATTTTTCCTGGTTTTCCTTCTACTTCCCTGACTACTCTTTCTCAGTCTCCTTACTGGATATTTTCCCTCTGTTTATCTTCAAAATGTTTACTTATTGATCATCTCAGGTGCTCTTCTTTTCACCATTTACACATACTCCTCAGGTAATAACATCCTGTGGCTTTTAAGCAGCATCAATATTTTCCCAGTTTATATTCTAAATTTATAATTGTAGTTATAAAGCATCAAATTTAACCTTATAACTCTAGTTATAAAGCTCCAGATTCATATCTCTAAGCAAAGCCTCTCTGAGTTCCATTCTCTCATCTTCAGCTGATTGGGGATATGGCAAGAGAAGGCAGTTCCTGTCTTCATGGTTGTTAGCACCATAACCCAGAAGAGAGTTTATACTTCCTCTGTGCTGACACAATGTTAGTGCCAGTCACTCAGTCCTGTTCAATTCTTTGTGACCTTATGGACTGTAGCCCTCCAAGCTTCTCTTTCCATGTAATTCTCCAGGCAAGAATTCTGGAGTGGGTTGCCATTTCCTTCTTCATGGAATCTTCCCCATTCACGGATCAAACCTAGGTCTCCTGCATTGCAGACAGATTCTTTACCACCTGAACCACAATGTAAGGTTCCAAAAAGATTAGCAATTAACTTTTACAGAAGCCAAGGAGGAGTATGACAGATATTTGAATATATCAATATTAAATTATTGATTCATCACCCAGATATGCACTTTATNTAGACAGTGTGTGATCTCCATAGACTCCTGTTATAATGAAGGGACATGACAATTTGACCTTTAACATGATTGGTACAACTATGGAAAGTCCCTCCTAAAACCCTCCTGTTTGTCTATATAAGCTGGGAGTTTGCAACAATAAACCGGAACTGCTTCGGAACCCCTGTCGCGTCTGATTGTCTCTCGCTCGCCGAGGGGCTGGGTTGGCGGACAGCAGGCTCACTTCTCGGGACCCCTCGGCTTTGCTGAGGGAAGTTCCACTGCCTCTACTCTT
This sequence comes from Raphicerus campestris, assembly GCA_006410735.1. Classification (NCBI taxonomy): domain Eukaryota; kingdom Metazoa; phylum Chordata; class Mammalia; order Artiodactyla; family Bovidae; genus Raphicerus; species Raphicerus campestris. Next base: position 281,750 of record SJYW01044562.1, read on the forward strand.
TCTGCGGAGCGCCCCCTGCAGAAGTCACCTCAAAGCTGAAATTAACTCACTTTCTATCCTCTTGATCTTGCAACCACTTTTACTCTCCCTACTAGTAGCAAATGGCCACCTTCACTGGTAAATAACCATACATGATTCAACTTTCAAGAAGGCAATTGCTGACAACTGTCTTGAGTATTTCCAGGACTAATTCCCTGAACTGGAGCTTGAAAGATTCATTTTAACCAAGCAGTGGGTGTGATATTTAGTGATATAAAAATGATACAAAAACTAAATACAGCATAATGCATACCCAACTTAATTTTTTTTTTTTCTATACAAAGCAGGATTGTTCATCCCAAAGGTACCTGACTGAAGTAAGACATGGGAGCCAAATATAGTGTGCATTCTCCTCTCCTATGTACACATCCTAGCTTGTAATTACATCTGATCGGGAAGGACATTTTTTTCTAATTTATCTAAAAATAATTTTTTCCTTATTTGTCCAAAGGGGCATAAAAGCAAGCTGCACATTGAGCCTAATGACTACTATTTAAATCTTTAGTATTCTTAACAATCAAAATTCTCAAAAAGGTTTATGACACTTACTGTATCCATTTTTTCACTTCCCATTTATTATAACCCACTCCACTCTGGGTTTTATACCATTCATTTGACCTTTTCCCAAGACCCATCACCAACTTTTGTGTTTCAATATTTAATGAATACTTTTCTATGTGCACCTAACTTAAGATCCTTAGTAATGGGCACAGTTGGTCATTCTCTTTAACAAAACAAACAAAAAGTCTTCTTTCTCATCTTCTGGGAGATAGGATTTTTCCTGGTTTTCCTTCTACTTCCCTGACTACTCTTTCTCAGTCTCCTTACTGGATATTTTCCCTCTGTTTATCTTCAAAATGTTTACTTATTGAACATCTCAGGTGCTCTTCTTTTCACCATTTACACATACTCCTCAGGTAATAACATCCTGTGGCTTTTAAGCAGCATCAATATTTTCCCAGTTTATATTCTAAATTTATAATTGTAGTTATAAAGCATCAAATTTAACCTTATAACTCTAGTTATAAAGCTCCAGATTCATATCTCTAAGCAAAGCCTCTCTGAGTTCCATTCTCTCATCTTCAGCTGATTGGGGATATGGCAAGAGAAGGCAGTTCCTGTCTTCATGGTTGTTAGCACCATAACCCAGAAGAGAGTTTATACTTCCTCTGTGCTGACACAATGTTAGTGCCAGTCACTCAGTCCTGTTCAATTCTTTGTGACCTTATGGACTGTAGCCCTCCAAGCTTCTCTTTCCATGTAATTCTCCAGGCAAGAATTCTGGAGTGGGTTGCCATTTCCTTCTTCATGGAATCTTCCCCATTCACGGATCAAACCTAGGTCTCCTGCATTGCAGACAGATTCTTTACCACCTGAACCACAATGTAAGGTTCCAAAAAGATTAGCAATTAACTTTTACAGAAGCCAAGGAGGAGTATGACAGATATTTGAATATATCAATATTAAATTATTGATTCATCACCCAGATATGCACTTTATTACTCAGCCAATCATTGAGTGATTTTTTTTTTTTAAGCAAGAGGCTTTGAGTATAGTTAACATTCTATCTATAACTACTTTTCTTAAAGGTCCAAAATATCAGAGACAGTTTGTTATCCACATTTATGCTTTCTATATTCTCTACAACACCTGTAATAATGGTTCTTAACTGTAATTGAACATTAAAAATTCTGTGAAGTGTTTAAAAAATTTCAGAGCCTGATATTACTCCCAAAACTCTGATGTGATATTAATATATATATGAACTGGCACTCAAGAATCTCTGTTTTTAAAGTTTCCTCCTCAGTGTCAACTGACAGATGAATGGATTATGAAAATAATGAAGTACTATTTTGCTTTAAAAAAGAAGAAAATCTTGCCATTTGTGACAACATGGATGAACCTGGAAGACATTATGCTAAGTGAAATAAGCTATACACAGAAAGACAAATACTGCCTTATTCCACTTATATGAGGTACATAAATTAGTTAGACTTATAGAAGCAGAGATTAGAGTGGTGGCAGAGATTACAGTTGTGATAGCCAGGTGCTCAGAGAAGGAAATGGCAACCCACTCCAGTGTTCTTGCCTAGAGAATCCTGTGGACAGAGGAGCCTGGTGGGCTGCTGTCCATAGGGTCACACAGAGTCAGACTCGACTGAAGCGACTTAGCATGCATGCATGCATTGGAGAAGGAAATGGCAACCCACTCCAGTATTCTTGCCTGGAGAACCCCAGGGATAGAGGAGCCTGGTGGGCTACTGTCTATGAGGTTGCACAGAGTCAGACATAACTGAAGTGACTTAGCGGCAGCAACAGCAGCAGCAGCAGCCAGGTGCCAGGGATGGGAGAAATGGGAAGATTGATTAATAGGAACAAAATTTAAATTATGCAAGATGAATCAGTTCTGGAGATCTAACAAAATGTGACTGTAGTTTAAAATACATTTTAATGTTTATAATGTGACTACAGTTAAAAATACTATATTTCATACTTGCTAACAGGGTGGATCTTAAATATTCTCACCACACACAAAAATAAATAAATAAATAAATAAATAAAGGAGATGCTAACAATGTGATGTGATGTGATGGATATGTTAATTTACTAAGTTATTCACTATATATAGTGGAATAACCACTATGATAATCACCACATCTGGTTTCCTAGATGAATCAGACACATTCTGGGCCACCAAGCACTAGAGTATAACAGTAGACATTTGAAAACATTTATTGAATAAAACATCCCATATATTTCTCTACTCTTGGTTAAAAAAAAAAAAAAGAAGAAGAAGAAGAAATGAAAAACACCTAATCACATTGTTAAGATTTAAAGAGCTGCCTTTCTTCTACAATATCAAATAAATAACTGTTGATAGACTTGGCAAGAGATCATAGACCTCAGTTCTATTTTGAAAAACATAAAAAGTCTAGAAAAGCCTTTGTGGATTTCTTTCCAACAAATCTAAACAGGCACTGACTGCAGTATCCACAATTAGTAGCAGGTACACAACCATTTAATAGGAGACCAATTGATTTTGGGTCCTTTTCATTTAGAAGCAGGCATAAATTAGCTTACATGATGTTGTACCAGCAAATAAGGTTGTTATTTTGATCCAAAAGGTGATTAACTTTACCCTAGGAAAGCTTACCCTAAAAAAAAAAGATCAAAATTCTTTGGATGGAAGAGAGGAAAAATTATATTTTAATTCATTTACTTGATGTATTCATTCTTATAAAATATTTAACATGAGTTTTGTAAACTTCTTAATCAGATAGAGGCAATTTCAGAAGACATGGAAATAATTTGATGGGAAAAAATTGATTTTTTTCAGCTACCTATGAACTCTGGCATTGTTAACTCTGTTGCTTTCAACTCTAATTGTAGAGATCTATGTGAATTGCCTGCATTAAGTGATTTCATTTTCATTCAATACTGACATACGTCATCTCTCTTGAAGAATTAATTAACCCACAAAGGTATAGATGGAAAAGAACCCACCATAGTTTATATGTGTAATGTAATTCCCTAAGATGTAATTTTGCACCAGAAAACAGATAATTTCTCTATTATTGTGATCATTTTAATAGCTAAAAAGAAGTAATAATTTGTTTTTAATCTTATTTGGAAGACATCTCTCTAGGACTTACAAAACTCTGCCATTTGACAAATATCATCCCATTTTCCTAGGTACACAATAAAGGATTTGCTACTGCTAACTTTATTGTTCTCAGTAATAGAAATAAGTCCTAGTGTGGCAAACAGAATACAAAGACAAGAAGAACTTCTGAGCATTCCTTGAAGACTGCCACAGCCAGACTGTGAGGGTATGAAAGCCCATTGCTCCACTGCATCCAGAGGAAATTATAGATTTTCTCTCTAGACTACTCAGAACCCTGGTGCTGCCAAAAACAAAAACAGCTACTTCAAACAAAAAGGTACATGAAGGTATTTTTATTATCCTGTCCTTCACAATGTCTGAAATATATTTACTGTTGGAGTAAAAAGTCTAAATTTGTTATTTTAAATTTTACTTTCTGGGTTTTTTGTCCCTTTCTTTTTATGTCTACTGTTCATTTATCATGATTTCTTCACCTGAAATTATATTTGAATTTTTTAAAATATGTTATGGCTAATAGATTAAATTGCTCAATAAAGACAGAGATGCACCAACATATATAAAAATGCATTTTAAAGTATGTCACTATCCAGTTACATATGCATGCATGTACATACATATATGCTTACATACACACACACACAAACATACTCATGCTGTGCAAGAGCCCCAAAATGTTCTAATTATTTGCATCTTTCAGGATCATATTTTCCTTGTGTGTTCTAATAACCTTTAGTGTCAGTGATTTGATTCCAGTCATATATCTGATTTGTTAACATAGCTGTTGCTTTTCTAATATTTTCCTCTGAAAGAGGTTTCACTTTTAAGGTTTCAAAATACATCCCTGTGCCCACAATAAGTATAAAGGGCACACTGAAAAGCATATCTCAGTGGAAACTCCTTTGCCTGATAGGGACTGCCTAAATGTTTAATGACATTAGCTCCCTGCAAATGACATTCATTTCCTGTATATGCAAATTTCCTTAATGTGAACCCCCCATAACAGGTAGAATGTATAAAGTTAATGAAGCCATGTAATTACAATCACTATGGTGACTGCGGTCCCTTGAGAACAATAATGTGATAATATACATCAGTTTTGACTTTTCTTTGGAAACAACAGCTTACAATATGAAAATAGATTGTAAAATATTTTCATTATCTCCCTCTAACTCCTAAGGCAAAAGCAGGTACAAACAGATTATGCTCTTTATTAACTGAAAATAGCATGATAAGAGAAAGCAAAAATACAATGTTAGTAACTGTTTATTTTCAACTTTCAGTGCCTTCATTTGCCTCATTTTAAAGCCTTTTTCATATTTAATCAGGAAAGCACCAGGGTCTTGGGAGATTTTTTTTTTTTAATCTTGATTTTGTTAATCCCAGAAAGGCTACATAACCAGCATTTACTACTATTGTGCTAAGATGTCATGACTGATAATTGTAAACTGGGTAGCAAAGTCCTCAAATACTTGTTAGTGCTGTGATAAACCAGGGAGCAGCAGTGAAAAGGTTGATTCTCAGGGATCCTTGCTGTGTAGATTTTTAAAATTATAATTATTTTGTGCTTTCTGAAAGCACAGGAAGCAAATAACATAGGCAAAAGTCTACAACTTCTTAAGCTTGTCCTGTTGCTAAGTCCATATCCAGCCAATGTGAAGATAAAGTATTCTGCAGTGTTTATTATCTGAAAATAATAATAAAATGTGTACTCAGGAGTTTTTTTGGAAGTATTAGATAGAGTCATCCCTAACTTTCTCCCTATTATTTGACATCCCTGAGGATTTATTTCCCTAAATACCAAAGAGAGTACAATTCCTGTTCTTCTATGTCACTCAGGAAAAGGGAATGTTATATTCCCCTAAAAAGATATTGAATCAAACTGTCCACACCCAGAACATCACAATGTTTATGAGTATAACCCACAACTGCACTTCCCTTTAAACACTTATCAGTTAGTTTTACTTACTTTTACTTTCACTCACTCACTCAAAACAGAGGGCCTTTCTTAATCAAGCATTTTCAAGAATTTGGGTGAGAGTTTGTGGCACACAAATATATGTATTGAGAATTTCGTGTCCCTAAAATAGCTGAGAAATACAGTCTGCTGCAAAATGAAACCTTTTTTATTTGGCTTTATGCAATTACATGTTTTAAAAATTAACCACTTGAAACTGTTTTGAGAACAGTGATTGATTTTCTTAATCTTCCAAATGAAATTCAATACAATTCATTAGAAATGGAACTAGTTATAGTCAAGCACTGAAAACAATGTATATGTTGGTTGCTGTTTTTTAGTTTAATGAGGTATCTCTTAGAGCAATTTTAGGTTCACTGCCGAATTTAGCAGGAAGTACAGCAAGCTCCCATGTACTTCCTGTCACCACACATGTACAACCTCCCAAAGACTATTAACATCCCACACCATAGGGGTACACTTGTTACAATCAAAAAACTTACCTTGATACATCTTTAGAATCCAGTGCCTAAAATTTGTGTTACAGTCCATACATACTTTACAGTACACACATACTATATAGTTCATGGCATTCTCCAGGCCAGAATACTGGAATGGGTAGCCTTTCCCTTCTTCCCAGCCCAGGGATCAAACCAGGTCTCCCACACTGCAGGTAAATTCTTTACCAGCTGAGCTACAAGGGAAGTCCCCCAAAATTTACATTAGGGTTGTACATGTATGATGTACATTCTTTGGGTTTTGGTAAATGTACAATAACATTTATATGTCATTGTATTATTATGCAGATTAGTTTCATTGCCCAAAATATCCTTTTTATTCCACCTATTCATCCCTCTTTCCCCCTAACAAACATCTGGCAACCTCTGATCTTTTTGCTATCTCCATAGTTTTGCATTTTCTGGAATATCATACTTGGAATTAAACACTATGTAGCCTTTATGGATTGGCTTCCTTCTCTTAGTAATATGCATAACTCTCCTTCATGTCTTTCTATGGCTTGATTATTTCTTTTTCAGTTCAATTCTGCTCAGTTCAGTTGCTCAATAGTGTCTGACTCTGCAACCCCATGAATCACAGCACGCCAGGCCTCCCTGTCCATCACCATTTCCCAGAGTTCACTCAAACTCATGTCTATCGGGTCGGTGATGCCATCCAGCCATCTCATCCTCGGTCGTCCCCTTCTCCTCCTGCCCCCAATCCCTCCCAGCATCAGAGTCTTTTCCAATGAATCAACTCTTCGCATGAGGTGGCCAAACTACTGGAGTTTCAGCTTCAGCATCATTCTTTCAAAAGGACACCCAGGGCTGATCTCCTTCAGAATGGACTGGTTGGATCTCCTTAAAGTACAAGGGACTCTCACGAGTTTTCTCCAACACCACAGTTCAAAAGCATCAATTCTTCAGCGCTCAGCCTTCTTCATAGTCCAACTCTCACATCCATACATAACTACTGGAAAAAACATAGCCATAGCCTTGACTAGACAGACCTTTGTTGGCAAAGTAATGTCTCTGCTTTTCAATATGATATCTAGGTTGGTCATAACTTTTCTTCCAAGGAGTAATTATCCATTAATTTCATGGCTGCAGTCACCATCTGCAGTGATTTTGGAGCCCCCCCAAAAAATAAAGTCTGACAGTGTTTCCACTGTTTCCCCATCTATTTCCCATGAAGTGAATAAGATTCCATTGTTTGGATAAATCACAGTTCATCTATGAATTCACCTACTGAAAGGTTTTTTAATTGCTCCAAGTTTTGCAATTATGAGTAAAGCTGTTATAAAAATCTCTGTGAAGGGTTTTGTGTTAACATATTTTCTGTTTGGTTGGCTAAGTACCAAGGAACAAACAATATGTATTTTGACTTGACCAGTACAGTTTTGTGATGGTAAGCTTTCATAAATTGGCCTCCAGGTCAGAACAATAGACTTGGGTGATGGAAAGTGTGGATTTAGGCCAATGTTTAGCCCAAAAAACTAAAAAAATAAACCTGTAAAACTTGCTGTTTGGCTAATTCACTAATTATTTAAAGAAAATATATGGAAAATATTTTCAAAAATATTTTCCACAGTGACAGTGCTTAGACATGCAATTAACACATTTATTTAAAGAGTCTGTAAAATATTCCTATAGAAAGGGAAGTACAAACTACCTTTGAATTATGATGAAATCTTGCCTGAAGTTTAAAAATAAAATAACTAAAGAATACAAGACATTTTATATTAAGCGTAGTTCAGTTCAGTCGCTCAGTTGTGTCCGACTCTTTGCAACCCCATGAATCACAGCACACCAGGCCTCCCTGTCCATCACCAACTCCCGGAGTTCACTAAGACTCATATTCATCGAGTCCGTGATGCCATCCAGCCATCTTATCCTCGGTCTTCCCCTTCTCCTCCTGCCCCAATCCCTCCCAGCATCAGAGTCTTTTCCAATGAGTCAACTCTCGGCATGAGGTGGCCAAAGTACTGGAGTNCCCAAACCCATGTCCATTGAATCAGTGATGGCATCCAGCTATCTCATCCTCTGTCATCCCCTTCTCTTCCCAGCCTCAATCTTTCCCAGAATCAGGGTCTTTTCAGTTAGTCAGCTCTTTGCATCAGGTGGCCAACGTATTGGAGTTTCAGCTTCAACATCAGTCCCACCAATGAACACTCAGGACTGATGTTTAGGATGGAATGTTTGGATCTTCTTGCAGTCCAAGGGACTCTCAAGAGTCATCTCCAGCACCACGGTTCAAAAGAATCAACTCACATCCATACATGACCACTGGAAAAACCACAGCCTTGACTAGATGGACCTTTCTTGACAAAGTAATGTCTCTTTTTTTTAATATGCTGTCTAGGTTGGTCATAACTTTCCTTCCAAGGGGTAAACATCTTTTAATTTCATGGCTGCAGTCACCATCTACAGTGATTTTGGAGCCCAGAAAAAAGTCAGCCACTGTTTCCCCATCTATTTGCCATGAAGTGATGGGATGCCATGATCTTTGTTTTCTGAATGTTGAGCTTTAAGCCAACTTTTTCACTCTCCTCTTTCACTTTCATCAAGAGGCTTTTTAGCTCCTCTTCACTTTCTGCCATAAGGGTGGTGTCATCTGCATATCTGAGGTTACTGATATTTCTCCTGGCAGTCTTGATTCCAGCTTGTGCTTCCTCCAGCCCAGTGTTTCTCATGATGTACTCTGCATATAAGTTAAATAAGCAGAGTGACCGTATACAGCCTTGAAGTACTCCTTTACCTATTTGGAATCAGTCTGTTGTTCATGTCCAGTTCTAACTGTTGTTTCCTGACCTGCCTACAGGTTTCTCAAGAGATAGGTCAGGTGGTCTGGTATTCCCATCTGCTACAATAAAGACCTCAATTTCCTGTCTCCTTGCAAATTGGCATGGCCTTGTGATGAAGTGCTGCTTATGGGGCTTAAGTGTAGAGTGTGCAACTTCCAGGAAGAGTTAAAAGGGAGTGGACTTGCACTTCCTTTTCTCTACTGTACACATAACAATGGCAGAAACTCGGGCAGCCAGCTTTCATTGTATCTCAGGGAGTGAAAAGCATCAAGACAAAACAAGATTGGAGGGTCGCTTTACCCCTGGATCACTTGTTGTTGGTTTTTTTTGCTGGTAATAAGTAGACTCTTGTTTGATCCCTTCTGTGGAGTTTCTTTTTCTCAAAAACAAAGGAACTTCTCACTCAAAGGGATTCTGTGACAGAGGATTGAATATGAGTGACAGAGGAGAGATTCCAGAACTGATAATGACAGAGAATCGTAGGATTTGAGGGTGTGGTCTTCTAAGAGGGCTGTATCTTATTTTTTATCCTAGAAAGTAAAAATGGAATATCTGAAATTGGAACATAGAGATTTAGCAATATCGGTGAATTATTTAGGAAAATGCTTTAACAATACCAGAGAGAACTTCTAAGAGTTGGGAAGCAAAGGGGAAAGGGGTGAAAATGGGTGTCACAGAGGCATGTTATTTTCCATTATGAGCCCTGTTGAGCTAAGTCAACTAAACTCTGCTCATGTATTACCTTATCATTTACTGTATTTAGAGTGATAAATACAAAAAAAATATTTTTAAGGAAATAGATATTTAAACCTATGATTTGTATTTTCCACTGCATCTGAATGAGAAGGGTAAGAAAGTTCTATTGTTTGTGCTAGTTGACTTACCAGGAGGTAATTTAAGGAAATGGCATTCTTAAATTGAGAGACAAAGGTCAAAGACAAGCAATGCCTTAGCTGTTAAAACGTATATCATGAGGCACGGATTCTTAACTGCGTACAGTGGCAGTCCACGGGGAGTGGGGAGGAGCGCCTTAGTTTGTATCTGTGACTTATTGCTGTGACATGACACTATTACATTTTGGTTTTTAGCATTTTTAAAGAGGAAGTAATAGTTATGAGAGATGAAGAACTCAGAATTAAGTACTGTAGTTATACACAGAAGGGTAATTTGGTTTTGATGTATTGGCTCGAGGCTGTTAACTAATAATACCAAATTTTAAGTAGCATCTCACCAGTATGAAAAAGAGGTAGCATCATTATTAATGTCTAAACTATAGTGTGTTTCACACAGGATTATGGTAAAGGTCAGGCCATGTTTCTCTGAATTAAAAGCTATTCTGAGCTATCGCATTCCTAATCAACTCAGACCTAAAGGTGCATAGCTCAGTTATAATGAGGCACAATGAATTTAAATAAACTGCAAGATACTGTATAGTGATTTATATGTGCACTGTGGTATCCTTTTAACTCATTAGCAATGAATGATACTATGTGTTTGCAACTGTTTTTTGCTATATAACTATTTTTTAATCACAATATTTCTTAGTAAAAGTGCGTTATGCTCCCATTTTCTTCCTGTATGTGTAAAGTAAAAGGTGATGGGTGCTCCTGGCATATACCCAAACATGAGTCACAGCAGAAAGAAACCAGCACATATCCGCTCAAATAAATTTCATAAATTAACCATTTGTGACTATGCTTACATGTTTATGGTTCCATGGTATGCAATGGCCATGGAATTGAGAATAAGAATTGCAGGTTCTATGGAGGTTTCTGAATTACATTTCAGACTTATCTTTGTGGAAGAATTTAAAAAAAATCATTGACCACATTTGAGCATTTGTTTAAAAAGCATCAAAATTTACCAACAAACTTTTCTGCCTAATTCAGTAGTTTATCTACCATCTTTCATCATCTTATGTATACCCAATAATTTTTATAAAGAACAGATCCCTATAGCTTTCTCATATACCAGGTTCTCATATACTCTAGGGCTTTATTTTATTTAGTAAAATCCTTTTGTTGCCTTTATTTCTAGATTAAGAGAGAATCTTATGCATGGCATGCATAATCAAACACTTAACTAAAGAGGGGAAATGATTGCGTTGGCAATATTCTTTTTATAACTGGCTCAGTTATGTCTACTTTTTTTGTGGTGGTCAAAGGAGACTGGTTATAATATCCTAAAAAAAATCTGTTTCTCCTAATGATCAAGAAACCTATTCAGATGCTCTATTTATCTTCAGTTATACTCTCCACACATGAAATAGCTTCACTACTCTTAAAATTGATTTAGTTTAATACAACCAAGTCATTGCATTAAAATAGGATTTCTGTCTTGGGGCTCAACAGCTTTTGAGTTTCATTGTCAATTATTTATCCTTCCCATTCTTTTTCTTGGTGAGTTTTTATCTAATATAGATTTGGCCTTATACTTATTAATTCTAGAATAATGGGCCAGATGTTTCTAAATATTCCTCAATATCTATTCTCTTTTCTTTCCTTTAAGAAATAGGAGTAAAGTTACACTTAGCTAAATGGCCATCCTACTACAAACTTTGTCTTCCTATAAGTTAGATATTATGGGCTGGATCATGTCCTCTCAGAATTCATACATTGGCTTTCTTACCCTCACTACCTCAGAATGTGGCTGTTGAGACTGGGCTTTTACAAAGATAATTCAGGTTAACAAGGTAATTAGCATGGGTCCTAAGCCAATATGACTGTTTTGTCCTTATTAAAAAGAGAAGACTAGGAGACAGACAAACTGAGAGAAAAGACCACATGAAGACACGAGCGAAGGCAGCCATCTTTAAGCTCTGAAGAAAGGCCTCAGAGGAAAGCCACCTTTGATCCCTTGACCTCACGCTTTTATCCTTCAGAACTGTGAGGCAAATACATTTCTGTCGTTTAAACCGCTTGGTTAGTAAGACTTCGTTATGGCAACCCTAGCAAGCTAATACAGTGGGGGTAGTCATGGGATTGAATTTGGGCTTCTGGGGTATAAGCAAAAATGATGTGTGAATTTTCTAGGTCATTCTTTAAAAGACAAGCTAGAATATGCTGGCTTATCTCACTTTCCTTCTGACAGGCTTGAACACAGATGTGACAGGGACTTCACTTTGAGCATTCGAATAAGGATAATAAATACATGGGACGTGGTGGAGCAACAATATGGAAGAAACCTGGCCCCTGAATATTCGACTTTGTGGTGAAGAGCCGGCCAGCCAGCCAGGACTACTCATATCTGAACCATTATGTAAGAGATGAGTAAACTTTGGTCTTGTTGAAGCCACTGAATTTTGGGGGTCTCCGTTACTGTAGTTTAGCCTTGCTTGTTGTTTAGTCACTAACTCCTGTCCGACTCTCTGGCCATCCCGTGGCTGCAGCCTGCCAGCCCCACTGTCTGCGACATTATTCAGGCAAGAATACTGCAGTGGGTTGCCGTTTCCACCTCCAGAGGATCTTCCTGACCCAGAGATTGAACCTGTGTCTCCTGCTTGGCAGGCAGATTCNATTTCTGTCCTTTATCAAGCCCATCTTTGCATGAAATATTCCCTTGGTATCTCTCATTTTTTTGAAAAGATGTCTAGTCTTTTCCATTCTGTTGTTTTCTTCTATTTCTTTGCATTAATTACTGAAGAAGGCTTTCTTATCTCTTCTTGCTATTCCTTGGAACTCCGCATTCAGATGCTTATATCTTTCTTTTTTCTCCTTTGCTTTTCACCTCTCTTCTTTTCACAGCTATTTGTAAGCCCTCTTCAGACAGCCATTTTGGTTTTTTGCATTTCTTTTCCATGGGGATGGTCTTGATCCCTGTCTCCTGTACAATGTCACAAACCTCATTCCATAGTTTATCAGACACTCTATCTATCAGATCTAGGCCCTTAAATCTATTTCTCACTTCCACTGTGTAATCCTAAGGTATTTGATTTAGATCATATCTGAATGGTATAGCGGTTTTCCCTACTTTCTTCAGTTTAAGTCTGAATTTGGTAATAAGAAGTTCATGATCTGAGTCACAGTCAGTTCCTGGTCTTGTTTTTTGTTAACAGTATAGAGCTTCTCCGTCTTTGACTGCATAGAATACAATCAATCTGATTTTGGTGTTGAGCATCTAGTGATGTCCATGTGTAGAGTCTTCTCTTGTGTTGTTGGAAAAGGGTGTTTGCTATGACCAGTGCATTTTCTTGGCAAAACTCTATTAGTCTTTGCCCTGCTTCATTCCACATTCCAAGGCCAAATTTGCCTGTTACTCCAGGTGTTTCTTGACTTCCTACTTTAGCATTCCTGTCCCCTATAAAGTCAATTCAATATGATATCCTTTATGAACAATGACACTAAAGGAAGTGCATGTATATATTATGCCATTTATTTGTAATTTGAACTTTGAAATTTAGAGAAATTCTTTGGGTGGTTTTGGCTTGACCCTAATACTAGACAGCTGTTGTGTTTATACCATTGGCACAAAGCAATGAAATGGTGTTCAGCATCATCCGGCATGTTTTTGATGTTTCTAAGACCTCTCCATCTGTTTTGTTCAAAACCTACTCTAATCAGTTTTTACTCCAAAAAATTCCGTCTGAT
>SJYW01044562.1:313692-331795 GCA_006410735.1 Raphicerus campestris
TGGCTTAAAGCTCAACATTCAGAAAACGAAGATCATGGCATCCCGTCCCATCACTTCACTGGGAATAGATGGAGAAACAGTGGAAACAGTGTTAGACTTTATTTTTGGGGGCCCCAAAATCACTGCAGATGGTGACTGCAGCCATGAAATTAGCAGATGCTTACTCTTTGGAATAAAAGTTATGACCAACCTAGATAGTATATTCAAAAGCAGAGACATTACTTTGCCAACTAGGTCCGTCTAGTCAAGGTTATAGTTTTTCCTGTGCTCATGTATGGATGTGAGAGTTGGACTGTGAAGAAGGCTGAGCACTGAAGAATTGATGCTTTTGAACTGTGGTGTTGGAGAAGACTCTTGAGAGTCCCTTGGACTGCAAGGAGATCCAACCAGTCCATTGCGAAGGAGATCAACCCTGAGATTTCTTTGGAAGGAATGATGTTAAACCTGAAACTCCAGTACTTTGACCACCTCATGCGAAGAGTTGACTCATTGGAAAAGACTCTGACGCTGGGAGGGTTTGAGGGCAGAAGGAGAAGAGGACGACCGAGGGTGAGATGGCTGGATGGCATCACGGACTTGATGGACGTGAGTCTGAGTGAACTCCGAGAGATGGTAATGAACAGGGAGGCCTGGCATGCTGAGATTCATGGAGTCGCAAAGAGTTGGACATGACTGAGTGACTGAACTGAACTGACTGATGTATGGATGTGAGAGTTGGACTGTGAAGAAAGCTGAGCACCAAAGAATTGATGCTTTTGAACTGTGGTGTTGGAGAACTCTTGAGAGTCTTCTCCTTGTACTGCAAGGAGATTCAACCAGTCCATCCTAAAGGAGATCAGCCTTGGGTGTTCACTGGAAGGACTTATGCTGAAGCTGAAACTCCTATAGTTTGGCCATCTCATGTGAAAAGTTGACTAACTGGAAAAGGCCCTGATGCTGGGCTGGATTGGGGGCAGGAGGAGAAGGGGATGACAGAGGAGGAGGGGATGAGATGACTTGATGGCATCACGACTCAATGGACGTGAGTCTGAGTGTACTCTGGGAGTTGGTTTTGGACACGGAGTCCTGGCATGCTGTGATTCATGGGGATCCCAAAGAGTTGGACATGACTGAGAGACTGAACTGCTTATCAAGATTCTACAGTACCCCGTTAGCCCCAGGAAAGTCACAATTCTTTACGAGTCGAGATGGAGAGCAACTGGAGTATTCCTTGTACTGGATTGGAGGATAGCCTCCTGGACCCATGTGTAATCTGAACTCCCAGGTAAACGACCTTTGTCTCGACCATCTGTGCCTTAGCATGGGAGACCATATATCCCCTCTCTGCCAAAAAGTTTACTGCATGTGTTGTGCATTTTTCTCATCTGGAGAGCAGGTTTTTAGGTCATTTACATATTGGAATATTTTCCCATTAGGTCTCAAATCCAGACCTAGGAGATCTCAGCTAAGAACCTATCCAAACAGGTGGAGGTCTGTCTCTGAACCCCTTAGGTAATACTGTCTAAGTCATCTGTTGGTGTTTTTCTCCTGGAGCCTCCCACTTGAAGGGAAAAAAAATGGGATTCTTTAGCCAGTGGTATGCAAAACAATGCATTTTTGAGATCCAAGACTGTGTAAACCACTTGGCACTGGGTGGGATTTCTCCCAAATTTACATAGGGATTGGGTACTGTGGCATGCAGGGGGACTAAAGCTTCATTTACTATCAGGAGATCTTGAACCATTCATGAGGTCCCATCCTTTTTCTTTACAGGGAGGATCAGGGTATTATATGGTGAACTGGTGGAGATCTATTGATCTATTCCACAGGCAAGGAATTTATTTATTAGAGGCTGTAGCCCTTCCCAAACTTCTCTTCTGAGGCGGGTATTGTTTCCAGTTTGGAAACCGAGAGGACAATGATGACTGGTTCAGCTTGGTCGGCTCAACCAGGAGTCCCCTGGACCCACATCTGCGGGTTAATTTTGTCCTTCCATAGTTTTTGGTCCCTCTCTATTGGAGAGGGTGTAACAGGTTGCTCAGTAGTAACCAGAATCTGTAGGGCTCTAGGGGCTGAAAAGCTTCCCATCACAAAGGTGGTCCCCAGTTTAGTGAGTAGTAGGATGCTCACAGACCACCAAGAACTGGTGGGAAAATATGTGTCCATCCCAGTAACAAGTAAGTGCTTGGGTGAATCTTTTAGTAATTGTTTTTCCTGTCGCACACAAAATGCTACAGGTTTGGAAGGAGAAGGCTCTGGAGTAGGAGGTCAGGACAGAGTAGGTAGCCCCTGTGTCAACCAAGAAATTCTTGGACCTACCTGCCACATCCAGTTGCACCCTTGGCTCCAGCCTCATGATGGTTATCTGTGACAGGTAGACTAGCTGGGGCCAGCCGCTTCAGTCCTGTTGAACTATCATGAGTTAAGACTTGGCACTTGACCTTGAGGATCTTGGGTCCTGAAAGCAGGCTGCCACCCAATGTCCTAATTTACAGCATCTGGAGCAAGCCATTAGGAGACTTTTCATGGTTTGGACACTGTGGCCCACCCCTGTCTACAGATGAGGCATTTGCATCATACCTTGTCCTTTAACGCATGTCCATGTTTGCCATAGGGCTTCCCTGGAGGGTGGCCAGCATCTGGGCATGCCTTGTCTCTTTCTTTTTCTCCCTTTCCTGGGACTTGGCCTACCTCTCCTGTTCTCTGTTATAAAAGGGATTGGTGGCTGCCTGGAGCATCTCATCTAAAGAGGCAGCAGTGTCCTGCTGTTGTAGCTGTTGTAGCTTTATCCTGATGTCTAATGTGCATTGGAACAGGAATTTGTTCTTTAAAATCACCTGTCCCTGAAAAGAGTCTAAGTCCAAATTGGTAAACTTTTGGAGGCTTCTTTTAGCCTTTCCAGAAAGGCAACGGGGTTCTCATTGGGCTCCTGAGTTATTGCTGGGACCCAGGCACAGCCAATTACTTTTTGCTGGGCTGATTTTAGTCCTGCTTTTACACAGATCAGAAAATGATCCCTTTCCTAGATGTGCTCATGATGATTATAATCCCAATTAAGATCTGAGGAGAGGACCGCAGTTTTCACCACTAGGTATATATCATTGGCATGTGAAGCCCTGTAGCATACCTTCCGGCTTCCTTTAAGACACTAGCATACCCAGTTCAGTTCAGTCGCTCAGCTCAGTCGTGTCTGACTCTTTACGACCCCATGAATCGCAGTATGCCAGGCCTCCCTGTTCATTACCATCTCTCAGAGTTCACTCAGAATCACGTCCATCGAGCCTGTGATGCCATCCAGCCATCTCATCCTCTGTCGTCCCCTTCTCCTCCTGCCCCCAACCCCTCCCAGCATCAGAGTCTTTTCCAGTGAGTCAATTCTTCGCATGAGGTGGTCAAAGTACTAGAGTTTCAGCTTTAGCATCATTCCTTCCAAAGTAATCCCAGGGTTGATCTCCTTCAGAATGGACTGGTTGGATCTCCTTGCAGTCCAAGGGACTCTCAAGAGTCTTCTCCACACCACAGTTCAAAAGCATCAGTTTGACTAAATATGACCATGATGTCCTTCCACGTCAAGTCAAAGGCTAAGGTAATGTGTTGGAATGTATAAATATATTTGCCTGGGTCATCTGTATAGCTTCCCAGGTCTTGTTTGATCTGTCTCAGTTCTAAGCAGAAGGAGTGCTTATGGACCTGGGTTGGTCCGAATTCTCCTCAAGTTTCCACTAAGGGACATACTAGAGTTGGCTTTTGGGAAGGAGGTGCTCCCACATATGGAGAAATGTTTGGATACAAGAAAGGAGCATCAGACAACTTGGGAGCCATGGGAGGTGAGCCTTCATGGAGGCTTCCTTCTCTTGGTTGTCTGTGCCTAACACCATTTTCCTAGTAGTCTCACTTTTAGGGCATACAACAGTTCCATACTTAAGACAGAGTTCTTTCATATCTCTTAGTTGGAAGAAAATTTGGACATAGGGGATCTCTGTCTATTTCCCTTATCTTTTGAAGAATAAGTCTATCTGAAAGATGGTATTATAACTTAAACTCCCATCTTTAGCCCAGTGTTCCTTGTCCTCCAGAGGATACTATGATCATGCAGACATACAAAAGAATTTTAAGCCACTTCTCCTTACAGTCACAGGATCAAACCACTTCCAGTTATCAAGGATACATCTCAAGGGTGTCTGTTAGGAAGTAGATTGATTATTTCCCATCTGAAAGACTGATGTCAGGGAGGAAAACAAAAAAGAAAAAACTAATAGGCTTCCTTCAATTTCCATGGGTGGACTTCTTTAGGGGTGAGTCTTTCTGAAGCTTATTTTACCCAGCACTGTTGCAACTTGAGAGCCAGGTATCCCCAGGTCAGGGTACAGATCCCCAGGCAGGCTGAGGCATGACAGCCTCCTGGATATATAATCTCAGAGCAGGCCGAGGCAGGCTAGCCTCCCAAAAATTTGGTCCCCAGGCAGGTTGAGGTATATAGACCTCCTGGGACCCCCATACTGGATTTGGGGATCTCCACGGTCTCCAAAATGACTGGTTCTGGGTAGAATTAAGAGTTTCTGATCTTAACTCATTGCTGATTTGTCTACCATAGATGGGAATAGATATCATGATGTAAAGCAATCCAAGCCTGTGCCCTGAGACTGGGAACCTAGCGAAACAGCCATAAGACTTATTCTTTTATTGCTCTGAAGGAATGTAAGTCACTGATTCCCTCTCCTAGTCCCTCATAAGAGAAGTTTAGGATGTTATCAATGAAATGATAACAATGATTTCATTGTCTTTGACTCATTTTAGGTAATAACAGAAGTAATGACAAATGAGTGGGCTACCTGGTCTTGTTAGGGGCATTAATTCAGTTCAGTTCAGTCACTAAGTTATCTTTGACTCTCTGTGATCCCATGGACTGCAGTACGCCAGGCTTCCCTGTCCATCACCAATTCCCGGAGCTTACTCAAACTCATGTCCATTGAACTGGTGATACCATCCAACTATCTCACCTTCAGTTGGCTCCTTTTCCTCCTGCCTTCAATCTTTCCCATTAGAATGTTTTAATAATAAGCAGTGTGAAGTGATGTTGCCTACATGGGGGCAGAGTCCTGGTTGTAGGAGTTAGTAAGTGGCTTAAGAACAAATTGATAAGAGGCAACAGAGGAGATGTTCCATAAAAATGTAGTGGAGATTTGATCCAGTGGTATGTTTGTAACTTAGGAGAAGGGTAGTAAGGGTTTGGACCCAAACGGCCTGAAGTTTGGCAAACATTATCCCTGGAGTGCCCAAAGTGGCAAACATTATCCCTGGAAACCCAATTGCCCTTGAAGGGATGCCACCAACCGATGGACTTCTAGCCGGCATTTGGTGCCTGTCACCCACTCCACTGGGCTCACTGAAAGATGGTGTTGTTGTGCATGTTGTAAGAAACATGGAAAGTGAAGGTCTGAATATCTAGAGGGTTTGGATACTATACAGTATTTCCTTCCCAAAGGCCAACTATTTTCTGGTTGTCCCTCCAGAAGATTGTAGAGGCAAAACTGTGGTCTGCTGAGGGGCCCAGGAAAAAAGTATGAAATAGGAGGGAAAGGGGCAGGGAACAACTTTTGAAAGAATGACACAGTCCAAGGGCATAACATAAACCAATCAAAATCAAATGGGTCCAAGATGAAAAGTCAAATTCAACTAAACATGGACCCTCAATCTGCAAGCTAAATGACACACTCAGAGGGTTCCAGGACAGTTCCAAGGTACTGTCAAATGACTGAAGAGTGGGTGGTTCTTCAACTGTTGGAATGATCCTTCTACTCATTAGCATATGAAATCATTCAGCTTGCAAAAACTAACCATATTCCATGGCTGCCACACTCACTCTTTGCAATGGCTCACACCCTGCAGAGTGTCAGTTCAGTTCAGTTGCTCAGTCCTGTCCAACTATTTGCAACCCCATGGCCTGCAGAATGCCAGGCCTCCCTGTCCATCACCAACACCCAGAGCTTACTCAAACTCATGTCCATCGAGTTGGTGACACTATCCAACCATCTCATCCTCTGTCATCCCCTTCTCCTCCTGCCTTCAGTTTTGCCCAGCATCAGGGTCTTTTCCAGTGAGTCAGTTCTTCACAGCAGGTGGCCAAAGTATTGGACTTTCAGCTTCAGCATCAGTCCTTCCAATGAATAGTCAAGACTCATTTCCTTTAGGATGGACTGGTTGGATCTCCATGTAATCCAAAAGATTCTCAAGAGTCTTCTCCAACACCACAGTTCAAAAGAAGCAATTCTTCAGCGTTCAGTTTTCTTTATAGTCCAAATCTCACATGCATACATGACTACTGGGAAAATCATAGCTTCAACTAGATGGAAATTGGTTGGCAAAGTAAGGTCTCTGCTTTTTAATATGCTATCTAGTTTAGTCATAACTTTTCTTCCAAGGAGAAAGCATCTTTTAATTTCATGGCTTCAGTCACTATCTGCAGTGACACTGGAGCCCAAAAAATAAAGTTTCTCAGTTTCCATTGTTTCCTCATCTATTTATGATAAAGCGATGGGACTGGATGCCATGATCTTCGTTTTCTGAATGTTGAGCTTTAGGCCAACTTTTTCACTCTCCTCTTTCACTTTCATCAAGAGGCTCTTTAGTTCTTCTTTACTTTCAGCCATAAGGGTGGTGTCATCTGCATATCTGAGGTTATTGATATTTCTCCCAGCAGTCTTGACTCCAGCTTGTGCTTCATCCAGCCTGGTATTTTGCATGATGTACTCTGCATATAAATTAAATAAGCAAGGTGACAATATACAGCCTTGACATACTCCTTTCCCGATTTAGAACCAGTCTGGAATTCCATGTCCAGTTCTAATGGTTGCTTCTTGACCTGTATACAGATTTCTCATTAGGCATGTCAAGTGGTCTGGTATCCCCATCTCTTTAAGAATTTTCCTCTGGGGTGTTCTCTCTAAATCCAAACAAATCCACCTATTACCTATTGCTGTGTCTCTCACTGAATTTTTTTGCAATGAGACATTAAGAGCCTGAGCTTTATTAGGCTCTAAAACCAGGCACTGTAGGTTTTGGCCAGGCTTAAGTCCCAGTCGGATGCAACTGAGTGACTAAGCACAGCACAGAGTCCCTGGCACGTGGGTTTCAGTCCCAATCAGGTAATCAGCTTCAAGCACAACTTTTAGAAATGGAAAGATAATGACCTGCCCAGCACTTTATAAGCAGTGGCATAGACAGAGAGAAGAGCTAAGGGACAGGAGGAAAAAGCAGTGGAAAAAAACATGAAGAGGAATCCCCTTCATAACCTGACAGAAAATCTCCTAAATATCTGACCTGTGCTCACAGTTTTCATTGGCCTGATCCTTGACACAAAGAAAATTAAGGACAGAAGAACCCTCATACACTTGGGCAATAGCTCCTAGGTAGCCCCTGTCAGAGTCCCTCAGTTGCACCCACTGCCACTTGCCTGTTTGAAGGGGGTTCAGGAAACAAGAAAGAAGAGATTGTAAAGGAATTAAGGTTTTGTTAGCCATAGGTCCTTTCAACCATAGGAGTGAGGACTTCATACCTTAAATGGAGGTCTTCTGGAATCTGAGACTGAGCCGTGTGAGCTTTCTGCTGAGTTGGGCTTCTGCTGTGCTTGGCCTCTGCTTCATGGGGGCTGAGCTGAGGTTGTTTCAGTCAGGTTAAACCCAAGAAATGGCATCAGAGATGTCAGGGGAGTGTATAATCTCCTCGGTTCTGTCTCACTGCAGCAAAAATTTGAAGTGATGGATGTACCAGCTCCGTGTTACAGCTCAGTTATAGCTCAATTTTATTTGGCAAGCAAAGGAAAATACATCTTCAAGGCGTGAGGGTGGGCTGACCCAAAAGAAGCAAAGAAAAGAGGCTTCTCTTTCTATATGTTTTTTCTCCTCCCCCAAGGCTGTCCTTTGTAAATTGAGTTAGCCAGGAAGGCTGATTGCTTCACCTGAGGTTCTCACTCCAGTCCTCAGACCTTCCTTTCTTCCATTTTTGCAGGCACTTTCCTTTCTTTGTCTTTTAACCACCACCATTCTGGACTCCTTTTTCCTATTCTAACTACCTAACAGTGATAATGTCAAATTTAAGCATTTTGAAAAAAAAAAAAAAAAGACTTGCCATCATATAAAATCTCCCACTAGCTCTCAGATTTCACAACACAGACTACTTCGTTAAAAATGAATCAACTTCAGCCTGTTCCCAACATAGAAATCCCAGGAAAATAAAGTCTTAAAAGTTAAAATCAGTCCTACAAGCTTGTATTTAAATTTGGAAAGGAGTGCTGGGGGGAAAAAAAAAATACAGACTAATGCCTGATGGTGGTAAAACCTGAATAGCTGTAGTGTATATTGTAGGTCCAATTAACTTTCAGCTAACAAAGGTCCATATAGTCAAGTCTATAGGGAAATGGCAACCCACTCCAGTGTTCTTGCCTGGAGAATCCCAGGGACGGGGAAGCCTGGTGGGCTGCCGTCTATGGGGTCGCACAGAGTCGGACACGACTGAAGTGACTTAGCATAGTCTTCCCAGTGGTCATGTGATGCTGTGACAGCTGGACCATAAAGAAAGTGGAGCGCTGAGGAATCCGTGCTTTTGAACTGTAGTGCTGGAAAAGACTCCCGAGGGTCCCTTGGACAGCAAGGTGATCAAACCAGTTACCCTTAAGAGAAATCAACCCTGAATACTCATTGGAAGAACTGGTGCTGTTGACTAAAATATATAGTCACAACCTGAGAGTTACTTTATTTTTGTGGGAATGTTTAGGAATCTGAACCTGGGAGACAGCATCTCAGTAGGTCTGAGAAAATTGCTCCAAGGAGGCAGGAGGGGAAGTCAGGCTATACATAAATTTGCAACAAAAGGGGCAGGCAGTCTGAATATCAAAGAGCAGTCATCAAGTCAAGGAATTTAGCATTCTACATATGGGAAGATGCAGGACTCTGGGTTCACCGAATGCATGTCTTTCATATGCACTTCAGCTCTCTGGGGTCAATCTTGTTTCCTTGTTCAATTTCTTTCCTTCCCCCACCTCCCCAGAAATCACCATAGGAGGGTGGCAGCATCTACTGGATCTCAGTTTTGGGAGCTCTCATTTACATTTGGAGGCCAAAAATCACTGATGGCTGTGACATTTCTTGTTTATTAATATTTATTAATATTTTCATTTCACATGCTGAAGCTGAAGCTCCAGTATTTTGGTTCCTGATGCCAATAGACAACTCATTGGAAAAGCCCCTGATAGTGGGAAAGACTGAGGGCAGAAGGAGAAGAGGGGATCAGAGGATGAGATGACTTCATGGTATCCCCCAGTGCAATGGACATGAAAATGGGCAAGCTTCAGGAGACGGAGAGGGACAGGGAGGCCTGGCGGGCTATAGTCCATGGAGTCACAAAGAGTCAGACATGACTGTGCAACTGGACAACCTCATCAAGTAAGAACTCAAAAGATAGTTAGCAGTTGATATTACTACTTGAAGAAAAATATTGCCATACACCTGAAAAAATAGACTATTTCCTGCCATATCAGTAAACAAAGATGTCACAGTCATCAGAGATTACAGCCCTCCAATGTAAGCTATGAACCCTGAGGGAACTCAGAAAGGAGAATATCAGCCATCTAGACAGTAGCTACTCCCTCCCTGAGGAAAGGAAGCTCAGGATGTGAAAACCCAGGAAACTGGTCCCAGATATTTGAGGTACATATCAAAGGAATCATTTCAGTGAGCTCAGAATCTTGCATCTTCCCATATATAGAAAAGCTCTAAACTCCTTAACTTGGGTTATCTGGCTTTCCTTAATTAACAATAATCTTTTCATGTTCAGACTTCCTGCTCTTTGTTTTAAAGCTTCTATATATCCTGGCTTCTTCTCCCCTGCCTTCTCCAAGCAGTTCTCTTAGGGTTACTTGAGATGCTGTCTCATTGGCTTGAAGTCATAAAATTTTCACAAGAGGTTCAGTGGTCAATAATTCACCTGCCAATTCAGGAGATGTGGGTTCTATCCCTGGGTCAGAAAATCCCCTGTAGAAGGGAATGGCTACCCACTTCAGTACTCTTGCCTGGGAAATCCATTGACAGAGAAGCCTGGTGGGCTATAGTCCATGANTAGTCTTCCCAGTGGTCATGTGATGCTGTGACAGCTGGACCATAAAGAAAGTGGAGCGCTGAGGAATCCGTGCTTTTGAACTGTAGTGCTGGAAAAGACTCCCGAGGGTCCCTTGGACAGCAAGGTGATCAAACCAGTTACCCTTAAGAGAAATCAACCCTGAATACTCATTGGAAGAACTGGTGCTGTTGACTAAAATATATAGTCACAACCTGAGAGTTACTTTATTTTTGTGGGAATGTTTAGGAATCTGAACCTGGGAGACAGCATCTCAGTAGGTCTGAGAAAATTGCTCCAAGGAGGCAGGAGGGGAAGTCAGGCTATACATAAATTTGCAACAAAAGGGGCAGGCAGTCTGAATATCAAAGAGCAGTCATCAAGTCAAGGAATTTAGCATTCTACATATGGGAAGATGCAGGACTCTGGGTTCACCGAATGCATGTCTTTCATATGCACTTCAGCTCTCTGGGGTCAATCTTGTTTCCTTGTTCAATTTCTTTCCTTCCCCCACCTCCCCAGAAATCACCATAGGAGGGTGGCAGCATCTACTGGATCTCAGTTTTGGGAGCTCTCATTTACATTTGGAGGCCAAAAATCACTGATGGCTGTGACATTTCTTGTTTATTAATATTTATTAATATTTTCATTTCACATGCTGAAGCTGAAGCTCCAGTATTTTGGTTCCTGATGCCAATAGACAACTCATTGGAAAAGCCCCTGATAGTGGGAAAGACTGAGGGCAGAAGGAGAAGAGGGGATCAGAGGATGAGATGACTTCATGGTATCCCCCAGTGCAATGGACATGAAAATGGGCAAGCTTCAGGAGACGGAGAGGGACAGGGAGGCCTGGCGGGCTATAGTCCATGGAGTCACAAAGAGTCAGACATGACTGTGCAACTGGACAACCTCATCAAGTAAGAACTCAAAAGACAGTTAGCAGTTGATATTACTACTTGAAGAAAAATATTGCCATACACCTGAAAAAATAGACTATTTCCTGCCATATCAGTAAACAAAGATGTCACAGTCATCAGAGATTACAGCCCTCCAATGTAAGCTATGAACCCTGAGGGAACTCAGAAAGGAGAATATCAGCCATCTAGACAGTAGCTACTCCCTCCCTGAGGAAAGGAAGCTCAGGATGTGAAAACCCAGGAAACTGGTCCCAGATATTTGAGGTACATATCAAAGGAATCATTTCAGTGAGCTCAGAATCTTGCATCTTCCCATATATAGAAAAGCTCTAAACTCCTTAACTTGGGTTATCTGGCTTTCCTTAATTAACAATAATCTTTTCATGTTCAGACTTCCTGCTCTTTGTTTTAAAGCTTCTATATATCCTGGCTTCTTCTCCCCTGCCTTCTCCAAGCAGTTCTCTTAGGGTTACTTGAGATGCTGTCTCATTGGCTTGAAGTCATAAAATTTTCACAAGAGGTTCAGTGGTCAATAATTCACCTGCCAATTCAGGAGATGTGGGTTCTATCCCTGGGTCAGAAAATCCCCTGTAGAAGGGAATGGCTACCCACTTCAGTACTCTTGCCTGGGAAATCCATTGACAGAGAAGCCTGGTGGGCTATAGTCCATGAGGTTGCAGAAGAGCTGGACATGACTTAGAGACAAAAACAAATGACAACAAGCCAACTTTAGGGGTGTGTACTTTTTCAGTTGACACACCATAAGCTAATAACAGCCAATGTAAATATGGGCAGAACTTTAAAACATGAGAAAAGAAAGTTTACATCATCATGGCTTACATATTTGAAAATTTATTGCTAAGGCTCAGCAGAATGGAGTGCTAAAAAGTGTGCTTTTGAAGTCAAATAGACTTTGACAGAAATCCCAGTTCTGCCCATGTTACTTTGGGCAACCTACTTAACCTAAATGCTTTCACCTGTAAATCAAAATAAATAATCAAAATACTAGGACATCTTTATCAGGACACTGTGTAAACTACTTATCACAGGCTACATAATCATTAAATAAATGATCACTATTATCAGGAAAAATATGACTTTTATCTGATACTTCACAAAATATCAGATAAAAATAGGCTCATGTTGTTACGCCAAGAAAGATCTCATTGTATATAGGAAATAATTTTCTGACCATGTGGCTAATGAAACATTTTAGGACATTAAAATGAGAGGTATGACTTCATACTTAAAGATTATCTCCCACACCTTCATTTCTGTAACTGGCAATCATCCCAGATTCTCTTAGATGCGTTGAGTTTATTAAAAAAAAAATTCCATTAATTTTTAGTGCTCTCAACTAAAAAATAAAAACAAAAACAAGTGTCAGTGTCAAACTAAGCTGAAGATCAAATGCTAAGGCTGACTTTAAAAGTTGCTTTCTACCATATGAATGTTTAGGAAAAAGAAAAAGAATTTTTCTTTTAGGAAAATTTAGGAAAAAGAAAAATGAAAACTGCCCTGAGCACAAAAGACTGTAACCATTACTGAGCTATAAATACCCCAGGCTGAATTGGGGGATAGAGAAGAAAAGGACAGCGAAACTCATGACATCTTTAAAAAGTCCTTTTCTTACAGGATTCTAAATCAAAAACAGATTATTCACCAGAAGCTTTTTGATACCTTGAAGGGTTTCTTGGCTGTTTCTTGGAAGCTATCATTCACTAGTTCACACTGATGCAACATTAGCTGTCACTCAAAGAGGAACTTAAAATTGCTGCCACATGGATGGAAAATCAGTACCAGGAAGAAAGTGCCTTTTGTAAACTCAGAAAACATATTTTCTTTAAAATGGAAAGGCTGACCATGTTATAAATGCTTTTCATACAATGGATAAAACCACTCTCTACTTGAAGAAGCCTACACACGTCTTCTGAGATCTGCAGCTCTCAGGGATTTTTCGTCAGATCACGTGCAGCATTTAACTTTACTGGATGCCTCTGCAGCATCTACATCTTGCATTTCTCACCCTTCATCTCCCCACTTTCTCTATTTCTTCCTTTATTTTCCTGCTTCAAGAAAGAGCAATTAAAGCAACCTGCAAGTTAGAAAATGCAGCTTTGAATAGAGATTTAAAAGCAGCTAGAGGTTATTTGGCAGGCATTAGACACAGAAAGAACGTTTTTAAAGTGTAAGACATTTTATGGTTGATTCCATTTAATTCAACAAATGTTTGCTGAACACCAAATATGTGCATGGCTTTGTACTAGACATCATAAAAGAATATGAAGAAGAAACAAACAAGAAATTGACCTTCAAGAAGCTTTAATATAGAAAGCAAATATTTTCAAGTGCAAAAATGATTTGCAGTTAGTTGTTAATGCCTCAATAGATCTAAAAGCAATTCTGATAAACCTTTGTAGAGGGAGAAGTAGGTGATGTAAGAAACAAATATTTCTCAATGGTTTTATCAGAGAAGTGTGAATGAACCATTCTCTAATAAAACTTCTGTAGCAGTGGACCCCACATTGCCAAAAGACATTCTAAATTGGGAGAATGATTATAGGTGATGGATTCTGAGGCTACTGAGATTTCAAGATGGGTTGTAATATAAGATAAATGAAGTGAAATTATGGGAAAGCTATAAAAAATGTAAGTTTAGCAATAAATCCTAGATTTACAAGTTAGACTAAGAAATCTGAATTTTAAGAAGCCTTTACAATTTTAGAGCAGTAACGTTACATGATCGAATGTATAGCTCAGGAAAATAAACAAACTTTTATATAAGGAAAGACTATAGGTAGAAGATATTGCCAAGGTCAATTTGAAGATCATTTGCTACTGGGAATGTGAAAAGGTACTGCTAAAGGATGCAGTGGGAATGGACAGGAGAGGATATATTTTGCAATGCTTTTTGAGGGTATAATTGACATATCGTGGTCCCATTGGGAGATTGATTTGAAGCTGATTCCAAAACTTTAAGATTAATTTCATGCAAGGGAAGTAATTTCTAATAAATAATTAAGGAAGAAAGTAGGAATAAGAGGCCTAGTTTTTGACAGATTGGGATTGATGGCAATAAGAGATTATGAATTAGAAGGTCATTTAGCAAAATTTTGGGAGAGATTCCATACTACTACCAGGCATCAGTTATATGAAAAGGAATGGACATAAATAAAAACATTTTAGGTTACTTTATCAAACTATGTCACACAATAATTGCATTTATTGACTGTTGTAATTTTTCTAACATGCAATTTGGAATTAATTAGACATTGAAAGTTTCTGCTTTCACCTCCAATCTAGAATTTCAGCATTTTTAAAAATATTCACTTTTGCCTCAAGTACAAATGATCACAGGAGTGCAAACATTGCGGACAAAAGTTTGAAGTGATTGCTTAAGTTCTTCATAATCAATAAAATGTGCAGTGAACTCTGGGTATAAAAGAAAAGCTAATAATTCAGACACGCATTATTTTTAAAAATTATGTAATAAGAATACATTGCTAATATGTTAAATCTTGGACATTCCTAAACTTAAAATTTTGATGAGCTAAAGTTAAGGACAATGAAAAGAAAAAAATATAGTGTTAATCTTCAGTAAGTGGATTATATTTATATATTTCACTAAACATGGAACTTTATTTTAAAGTCTTCATTGTGAACTTTCACAGCATGATTTAATAAAACTGTAGTATGAGGATATACAAACTAGTGTAAGAGTCATTACTTTCATTAAGAATATTACAAAAAATAAATTAATCCGAAACAATAAAACCTGGGCTGTTGATATATGTAAGTCATTTACATCTTGTAGACTCATTTTGGGTAGGGGAAGAATAAATGTGTTATGGTGGAGGTTTCATTAGCCCTTGCATTTCAATTGACTTCGAAAGCACACAATAAGAATACAAAAGCAATAAATATCATCCATAAACAAGAATATCATACAGAGTTGTGGCTTTTTTTTAACAAGATGTTCTGTGCCATTACACTTTAATAGTCCTGCTGAATTTTCAATATGAAAAAAGCTTAAGATGCCTGCCGTGGTGCCATCACAGAATTCTGCAGCCATATTTTATCCTGCTTTATTACATCACTCTGCATTCAAAGCTACGTACATGATGTCTCATGGGAAATGCCAAAGATGCTGAAGGAAACCTTAAATGTAATATATTAGCATCTTTCAGCATTCTGTCTTCACTGCTAAGGACCTTGGTTTAGGCAATGCAAAATAAATACTCAGTGTAAGTCACATAAAAACAGCATGTCATATCCATAGGATTTCTAGGCCTAAGTACTTGACATATACAGATATTTTAAAGGTGTTTTCATTTGGCATCTTATTAGTATCCTGGTAGGTACATTCTAAAAGGACCATCTCACTGCACTCTTGGGAGAAGAATAAAGCCAAAGAGATTTCCTTTAACAGCTGGCCATGTGCTGCTCTATTTACATTACATCCTTTGGGGGATAAGATTTCTTTTTAATACTGTCTGGATCAGTATTATTTTTCAAAAGATGTATATCTCCTATACCAGACCAGAATGAAAATTGTAGATTTTAGTGTAAAAAATGCTGAATTAGAATCTCATTGGTGAGTCAACAAAGAGCTCTAGAGATCAAAGAGCAAAAAAATAAAAAATTTCCTTTGGACAAACATTGAGAAAAATGCAAAATGTTCCTTGAAGATAGCAAGTTCAAGAGAGCATTTTAAGACACTCCGGGAAATGGGGTGAATTAAGCCCCACTTATCATAGTTGATGGTGCCTCCAGAGTAGACATCCTATGTTAATCTTCTAGAATCATGTAACAAAGTACTAGCAGACATTTAGGATAAGACACAATGCCAAAAATCTCTTAGCTACCTGAAAAGTTTGTAATCCAGACTCAATTCAAATATTTCTACCTGAAAGATCCCAGGAGCCAAAACAACTTAGGCCCAATTTGCTTCAGTGTCTGTAACACCCTTTTATATCTCACCAAGCCCCTCATTTGACAAACTCCCCTCTTTCTTCAGCTCTCTGATTTGCCCATTCCTCAGAGACGTTTATCTTGAGCAAACTGCCTAAGTTAACCTCCACTCACAGTTCATTTCTCTGAATCACACTGCCTCGTCCACTTCTTTATAGTGTCAAAATTTGGAGTCATTAGGTTTATGGATTTGTTTACTTGTTTATGACTCTAACACTGGAATGTTTTCTCCAAAGAGGGAGGGATCGCGTTTGCATTTCATGACTTCATATCAGTGTCTTGCATAGTGCATGGCCTGTGGTCAGGTTTAATCAATATTTCTGAATGGAGTAAGAAAATAAAGATGAAAAAGGAAGGAAGGGAGCAAGGAAGGGAGGGAAGAAGGAAGAGAAGGGAAAAGGGAAGGAAGGGAGAAAGGAAGGAAGTGAGGGAGGCAGGGAGATAGGAAGGGAGAGGATAGAAGAGGAAGAGGGAAGAGAAGATGGAGATAAGCAGCACACCACGTGACTTATAACTCTGTTTTATTAGACATATTAACTGGCATGAGTGTTTGACTAAAATTGAATGAGTTAACTTCTTTTAGCCTTTCTTTTTTTTAATAAAAACAATAACCTGAGTTGCCTGATTGTTGCTAAGTCTAAAAAGCAGAGTTCTGAAGCTCTTTGCAAACTGCCAAGCATTTATGCATAGAAAATTGTGATCTATAAAGCCCTAAGGAAACGTCAGGTGTTCCTATTACACTGAACTTACTGATCTCTCCACTAAGCACAACAGCATGACTAATGTTTTCATTCTGATTTCTCCTCTATCTTTAATAATACCTGCTATAAGGAAGCTGAGGATCATACTCAAATGTATTATAGTGCTTTTACTCCATTAACTGGCTGTTAACATAGTGTGTGAGGTAACCCTTACCACAGGGCAGCATAATAATCATAATACAATAATAACAACTTACATTTCTAAACAATTATTATGAGCCTGAAACCATTCTAATCTCATTGTATCTTTCATCTCTTTTGATCTTTATATAATCATATAGCATAACAATGAATTACTCTTATTTTTGCTGTACAGTAAGTTCAGTTCAGTTCAGTTGCTCAGTCGTGTCTGAATCTTT
Source organism: Raphicerus campestris (assembly GCA_006410735.1). Lineage (NCBI taxonomy): Eukaryota > Metazoa > Chordata > Mammalia > Artiodactyla > Bovidae > Raphicerus > Raphicerus campestris. The sequence continues at coordinate 330,790 of SJYW01044562.1, forward strand.
GTGACCCCATGAGTTGCAGCATTCCGGGCCTCCCTGTCCATCACCAACTCCCAGAATTCACTCAAAATCACATCCATTGAGTCTGTGATGCCATCCACCCATATTATCCTCTGTCGTCCCCTTCTTCTCCTGCCCCCAGTCCCTCCCAGCATCAGAGTCTTTTCCAATGAGTCAACTCTTTGCAAAAGGTGGCCAAAGTACTGGAATTTCAGTTTTAGCATCAGTCTTTCCAAAGAACACCCAGGACTGATCTCCTTTAGAATGGACTGGTTGGACCTCCTTGCAGTCCAAGACACTTTCAAGAGTCTTCTCCAACACCACAGTTCAAAAGCATCAATTTTTCAACACTCAGCTTTCTTCACAGTCCAACTCTCACAACCATACATGACCATTGTAAAAACCATAGCCTTGACTAGACGGACCTTTGTTGGCAAGGTAACGTCTCTGCTTTTGAATATGCTGTCTAGCTTGGTCATAACTTTCCTTCCAAGGAGCAAGCGTCTTTTAATTTCATGGCTGCAGTCACCATCTGCAGTGATTTTGGAGCCCCAAAAAATAAAGTCTGACACTGTTTCCACTGTTTCCCCATCTATTTGCCATGAAGTGATGGGACCAGATGCCATGATCTTCGTTTTCTGAATGTTGAGCTTTAAGCCAACTTTTTCACTCTCCTCTTTCACTTTCATCAAAAGGCTTCTTTCATAAGGGTGGTGTCATCTGCATATCTGAGCTTATTGATATTTCTCCCAGCAATCTTGATTCCAGCTTGTGCTTCTTCCAGCCCAGCATTTCTTGTGATGTATTCTGCATAGAAGTTAAATAAGCAGGGTGACAGTATACAGCCTTGATGTATGTCTTTTCCTATTTGGAACCAGTCTGTTGTTCCATGTCCAGTTCTAACTGTTGTTTCCTAAACTGCGTATAGGTTTCTCAAGAGGCAGGTCAGGTGAGCTGGTATTCCCATCTCCTTCAGAATTTTCCATAGTTTATTGTAATGTGAAGTCAA